>JAHTLZ010000265.1:155457-170786 GCA_023846285.1 Phrynocephalus versicolor | reverse complement strand
AGATAGATAGATAGATAGATAGATAGATAGATAGATAGATAGATAGATAGATAGATAGATAGATAGATAGTATGAAGGTTCAGAAATGGTTGGCCTGTTCCTTCTTCTGGTGGCACTCCATGACTGTGCAGCTTGCCCAAGGCTACCCAGGCAGCAGCACCCCAGAAGTCCCATAGGCTCTAGCTGATCTCAACTGACAAGAGGCTCAGGGAGGGTGGGATTCAAACGTCCCACCTCAGGCTGTCTAGAAAGGCACTCCATCTTTGATAAAACAATACTCCTGAGACCCCTGTTTTAAGACTGAAATGTTTAACAATACAATGAATGTGAAAGAAAAGAGCCTTTGCCTTCCCATCTGGGTAGGACCAAATGGAAGGAAATAAATGTGTGCTTTGGGAAGCCATAAAACAAGGTTGCAAAAGCAAAGCAAAGCATGCTGCTTATATACTGCCTCACAGCACTTAAAAGCACTCTCTGAGTAGTTTACAAGTTGATTATGCAGGCTACACATCCCTCCCACTCCCCAGCCCTGTAAGCTGGGTACTCATTTTACTGACCTCAGGAAGATGCAAAGCTGAGTCAACATTGAGCTAGCTACCTGGCATTGAACCTCAGTCATGAACATGGTATGGCTACAGTACAGCAGTGGAGCCCCTGCATGATGGGACTCTACAGCAGGATAAATAACATGGCTTAAGGCCACTCCATTTTGAATTGCAAACCCCTCCATCTCATTTATCTCTGTCCATAGCTTTGCTGTGGCTAAGTACAGGTCCAGCACAGCACATAGATATGTCTAGGATAATTTTTTTAAAGAAAAGAGCTTTCCAAAATTCAGAAATCTCTTCATAAATAGGAGGGGGGAATCATTGTTTCGCAGGTTTTTTAAAAATAAAATAAGAGGGTGAAAAGCTGTAAGGTTTAGACCAGGGGTGCCCAAACTTTTTGTAAGGAGGGCCAGATTTGGTGGCTGAGAATGTGTCAGGGGCCGGTTGCTCCTCAACCCTGCCACCCCACTGCAAGCCCCACCCACTTTCTTTTAAAAAAAAAATGGGGTGAAGGAGGGGGAGGGAAGGGTGGGCCAGCCAGCTGCGAGCCACTCAGAATGGCCTGGCGGGCCGGATTTGCCCCCCCCCCTGGGCCGGACTTTGGGCACGCCTGGTTTAGACATATAGGCATGGGCTTTAGCTCTTGAAAACTGGGGCTTGCACCCTTAGGTATTCAACCGTATTTTGTCGACTTATTTAAATGATTCATTTTTTGTTTTCTGCTAGGCTCCTCATCTTTAATTGCTTCATGGCAAGTAGGTACAGCATGGTGCTCTCCATAATAGAAAGAACCATAATCTTAGATCACTGAGAATATTATTTCAGTTTCACTTCGTCATACACTCAGTGGAAAGAATGTATGGTTTCCAAATTTTCCATGTGAGTAATAATGAAACTGGTAGATGACTTCACTTCTCGAGTGCACTCATATTGCTGAACATCGTTTCCAATATCTACAATACTGTATGCCTGTATTTGCCCGAATGCTCTCAGGGTAAATTGAATACAAAAAGTATTCAATTTACAAGTTAATTATAATTTTAGCAGCCCTTTAGGCTACTAGAAAAATAACAAAAATGTTGCTAATATTTTGAGGGCAAAACCCCTCTTCTTCAGAGCTGTACCAACAGGTTAAAACATGGCAAAAGATGGAGTTGCCGGGAGTTATTTCTTAGATGTAAAGTCCTTGGCAAGATGGAAAAGATGCCAGGTATTTTCTTAGTTGAGGCCCGGAGCTTAGGTGTTCTGAGGCTGCATCTGAAGTAAAAGGTTGTGTTTTTATTTTCCCAGTCTTTCAAACAACATGTCAGGGCTCACGTACACACTTTCACACACCCTCTCCATGTGGCTTTTCAAGGCTAATGGCCCCTTCTTGGCCAGGGATCACCTGTTCTACTTTTGTAATTGGTTTTTATGATGCCTATACGGCTCCTCAACGTGTTTTTCTTCAAAGGGTAAATTTGAGTAAATAAGAGTATTATTATTTATTATTATAATTTTAGAGTATTTTTACCCCGCCTTTCTCCTTTGAAAAAGTAGCATCTTTACCTGTTAGGAACTGAAAGACTGAGAAGAATCATTAGGCAAATTCTGTTTTTCATCAGAATCAACATTCTGCTGTCTTTCTGCAGCAGTAATCTTGACAAAGCAATTATTAAAATCCTCCTTGGCGTGTGCCAAAGCCATAGTGCTTGCAGTTATTTACTAATCCACACATGCTTCAGCTCCCATTGTTGGCTCCTTCCCTGCCACTTGAAACATACTGGTTCCTACAATTGGTAACAAGCTCTTTGGCTTAAGCCAGCAATAAGATATAGGACACTTTGTTGCTACTTAATTATGTGAACCATTGTTAAGGTGCAACTGAGTTATCTGTATGATTCATTTTTGACAGCGAAGAGAGAGGTAGGCACATTGTGTACTCTTGCATAGGTACAGTTGTTAGTTCATTAAGCCATTTGATCTGTTATCTGCAGAAATACTGCTGGGATAATGTGTAATAATTGAGCCTCGTGGCACAGTAGTTAAACTTCAGTACTGCAGTGAGGACTCTGCTCGGGATCCTGGGCTCAAGTAGCCAGCACAAAGTTAATTCGGCCTTCCATCCTTCTGAGGTTGCCAGGGGAAAATGTGTAGCTTGCATAATTTATTATTTAATTGTTTTTAATCCTGCTTTTCTCCTTAAGTAAGAGGACCTAAGGCGGCTTACATAGTTAAGAAAACAGTATTTAAAAGCTGAAAACAGTAAGTCTACAAATATTTAAAAAGAATTAAATAAGTATTATATTAAAATGGTACATAAAATCAATATGAAAAGATATTTAAAACAACAGAGCATAAGCGGTCTCTGGCTGCCTAAGGCCTCTTGTAAGCTTTCTGCTAGGTGGTGGCATGAGTAGCAGCAGTGGCTCCTCCTGCCTGCTGGCTTGCCCGGGATTTTAAAAAAGAGGGTTTGAAAGTGTGATCCAGTTGGTCTAGGAGGAAAGTGGGATGGGAATGTCTTCAGGGCAGCGCTGATGGCTCGCCTGTGGGCTTTGCCTGGAGGCTGCTGTGCTTGCAGGGCTTGAGAGCGTCCAGAGTGATGACAAGCAGCTCAAGAGGCAGGTGGGTGCCCTCCTGTGGTGGCAGCAGTGGCCTCTGTGCTCTGCCCTCCACTCGGGCAACTATGGGGTTGTCTTGGATTGAAGGGAGGGCCTGGGTTCCCATCGACCCCTTTCCCCCAAGGGCTTGCCTTCACCTTCCATATAGTGGGTGGGGAAGGTGTTAGCTACTATCCACATTTTTCAGCATCCATGGAGGGGGGCTTGGAACCAGTACCCTGCAGATATGGGGGTCCTGTTGTCGTGATCATTAACAATAAATTATAATGAATGTGCATTGAGTGGAATATGTCTGCAGAAGAGTAACAGCCATCTGTAGTGATCTAGTTAGTGACAACTGATGTAGTGCTCTCTACAGCTAGAAGCAGTTCTTAGCAATAACCCATTACTAGAACAGGGAAATAATTAACTAACGTGAACGACTGAAGGGTCCCAGCACAAGCTTCTCTTACCCCCAGGATTATGGAAATGAGCTTATGTTTGGAGAATGATCTTTTAAACCTGGGAACTGTTCAGCTTCTGTTTTCACAGATACACAAACACTGCCGTAGTCACCACTCAGCTTGAATTACATTGTCTCTCTGTAATGTCTTTGCCTGGCCTATTATTGCAACAATTTATGAATTTCTATTTGAAAAGGGTTTGTCATCTTAATAATTAAAGGGGGGAAAGCATAGGTCCTTTGATATTTTTATGTTTTACCTCAGTCGTAAAGATCCTATCCATATTCTGAGTGTGTGTGAGTGAGCATTTCCAGTTACAGCTATACACAGTACTGTACTTAAAACAATGAAGAATAACAAGAGTTCACCCTAAACACCCAGTCTCACAGCTAACCATCATTCTGTACCCTTCAGTGGCAGTTGTATTTACCTTCTGCCTTGATGCCTATTTTGTTCATGCTAAATTGGCTCTCAAACTGGCTGTCTTTTCACCACTTATCCTATGCGTGTGTGTTGTGTTGCTACAGCTGTGACCGACTCTTTGTGACCCCCATGTCCAAGGAGTTTTCTTGGCAGGAATACTGGAGTGGTTTGCCAGTTCCTTACCCCAGGCGCCTACAGCACCTGGTATTCCTTGGAGTCTCCCATCCAAGTACTAACCAGGGCCGACCCTGCTTAGCTTCTGAAATCAGGCGAGATTGGATGTGTTTAGGGCATCTAGGCAGCTCCACTTATCCTATACTGACTAAGAATTGCAATATGGTTACTAGACAGGGGTGGGAATTAAAGTTATGGAGCTCACTGTCTACCAAACTTAAGTCACACTGGTGACTCCACTCAGACTCAACTCAGGTTTCTTTTTTTAATTACTTGCACTTGACTTGTGACTTGGAACCCTCCCACCCTACCCTTTTATCTTCGGGGTGGGAATTGTTATTAACAGGGACTCAGGCTTGAGTCTTGGGATGTAGGACCTGGTACCCAAGTCTCGGCCTTGGGACTTGGACCCAAAGACTTGCCAACCTTCCAGTTTCTAGGGATGGGTCTTCCGTGTTTAACGGAAAGACTGAAAACAACACAAAAGAGGCCCCGTTTCATATGATTTCTCTTCTTTTAGTCCTTGCCAAAAGAGAACCGCTGAAACACGAATGGTTCTTGTTAAGGACAGAGGGATACACAAGAATCTAACCTTTGGGAGAACACTTTCAACCATTTTTCTGCGAAGTTGCCTGAGGCGTTTTTCATCCAATAACTTTGTAAGTGCTATCAGCATCTTAACAGCACGTCTGAGGGGAAGCAAGAATTTTAACTTGTAAAACAGCCTGGAACCCAGTCAGGATTGAATGATGATTGAATCTCCCTGGCCAGGGGTGGTGCTGTGAAGTTAGAAGCTATGTATTTGCTTGCTTTATTCTTTTTTGAGAGAGAGAGAAGAGGTTGTGTGTATGTGTGTGTGTTGCTATTTACCCCTTTGTGGGAAGGTAGATTCTTTCCTTGTTTGATTTTTAAATTGTCAACTAGTTAATTTACTGTATATTTATTTTGCTCAAGACATATAAAGACCCCATTCTATACTTGGGCTTTTTATGCTATTGTCCAGTTTAATTAACTCTTTGGTCTTGTTTCTATAATGTTTGACAATCTGTGATTTTTCAGGTTGTTTTTTTTTATCTAAGTATAGAATTTACTACATATATACAATATTTATTTTTCAGAGGTGTATGTGTGTTTGGACTGTTTTATCTGCTTTTGTTGAAGTGTGTGTGTGTGTGTGTGCGTGCGTGCGTGCGTGCCTTTTTGATATTGATTTTTTTCCTCCTGTACTGTGTCTTGCTTGTGAAGCAAACTGATTTTTGATTGCCTTGCCTTTGGGTTTTGGGAGTAGTTTTTAAGGGTTCTTTAGGGCTTTTGGATTTCCAGAAAACATAAATGGGAATCTTGAAGCTGGCTTTTCCCTTTCATGTAAAGCAAAAGGTATGCGGGGGAGGGTAGACACTCCAAAGAACTCAAAGTGGGGGGAGGAATGACAACTCAAACCCAGAAATTTTCACCATGCACATTTCTAGCTGTTACATGGTCAAAGCTCTCTGGAATGTCATAGAACGGATAAAGTACATGCAGAACATGCTTTGTGTAGAAAGGCCTTGAGGTTGTTTTCAGCTTTCCCCCTTTGTAAAGATGCATATGCTTATATCAAGAGGTCTTATTAAACAAACATTCCTGTTTAGCATTCAGAAGACTTGTGAACCCTCTGTATCCAATCAATACCAGTGTGATGTGTTACATTTTGGTGTCATTTAAGAACAGGGTTTTAGGTACTTTTATTTGTGTACACAATGTGTTATACACAAAAATAGACTTGTAGAAGTGTTGTATATGAATGAAACATAAAAATTTAGGAGGAAAACGTTTACAAGCAAATTCACCAGCTTCATATCCTTCTGGATGCTGGAGTAGGTGATAATATGAATGCAAAAAGTAGCATCATCAGATAGCTGGGTTTTGATCATAATTCTTTTACACATTTATTCCAAATTTTGTTCCATCTGTTCTTAACCACCTAAATGCTATTTAAATAACCCAGAAAGGAGCATTAGCCTCACTACAAAAGTGGGGTATAACATTAAATACCCGCCAAAATTGCTGTTTCTTGCCTGAGGTGAATTTGTGGGAATATGTGTGAAACCAACTAGAAGGGACATACTGAAATATGTTTATTTTAACTGAAATGAATATTCAGGTGGATGGGAAATCAAATAATTGAACAGTGGTTTGTGTGTGTGCTAAAACTCTGTCCAGCCATCTACTGACTCAGCATTGGCCATGACACTTTTTACCATCTTGTACATGTGTCCATTTCCCTCAGGGGGAAAATGCATCATAGGAACAGAGTAATTGGCACTTAAGAATTGAGGGAAAAAATATCCTGACAGTGTGGCGGAGATATAAATGTGGGAGCTGGATGGCGCTTAAAACCCGCACTCTCTCTGGTCCTACTTGAATCTCTTGAAAATAAATCAAATTGCTCTTACCTCTAATTTAGACTTCAGTAAACCAGCAATTTATTAAACATTTATGCGTGTTTTTTCTCCTTGTTAAGAGACAAATGATTCACTTTGAGCATATTACACTCCTTCATAATTCAAAATGAATGACAGTGTCTGCAGTCTGTAAAAATGACAGGAGCTGTAGTAGATGGGCACCTTAGCTTCGGCACCATTTTAAAAAACATGTATGCACGATTTCCTCCTGCCCACCCCCACCCCCACCCCCCTTCAGAGCTTTAATTTCTGGATTAATCTAAAAGGGATGATATGTGGAAAATGGCAACTCTATTGAATGTATATGCATTTTTTAAAAGTGCATGTACATTCCACCGCCTGACCAAGAACACTTTTAAAAAGTCCCCAAATTCAGGTTAGGTTTTGAGTAATTCATTACTTGTCTGAGTCCCCCCCCAAAAAAAAAAAATGAGAGAGAGAGAGACACACACACAGAGAGAGAGAGATGTCACGACACTGTATTGGCTAGTACTCTAGTTCACAGAGTCATGGACTTGTAGAATAATGGAGTTTGAAGGGACCTATAAGGCTATTAAGTCTAACCCTCTGCTCACTGCAGGAATACAAATCAAAGGAGATGACAGATGGTTGTTTGAAAGGTATTTGGAAGAGGGAATTCTAATATATGCAGCTGGCATACATGTTTTTGTGCCATTGTGAAAAGCACTGGATGCTCTCCATGAAATGTAGCGTGGTGACTGGCTGTTGGTCCAAAATGGTGCAAACCAGGTGCACAGATGCCTGCCTGAAACTGAGGCAGGTTATTTTTTTGGACTGCAGACCCAGAATTTGTTATGCTGACCCTGCTCGCTTTATGGTATTTGAAAGCTGTTTTCCAATAAAAGTAACTCCTGAAATTCTGTTTCCACACAGAAGCAACAGCTTGTTTCAGAACTGGTTTCCCATTTGAAAATAACAGGTTACAAGATGGGCTGGACAAACTCACACATCAAACACTTTTAAACTAGCCCTCTGCTAGTTCTTTTTGTTATAGATCAAAGCATGCAAACAGGTGGACATTGCCTTAAGTGAAACAGCATGACTGGTCATTAAGTGCTTAAAACCAACCCCAATATTACCTAGCTGGGATTGTGCCACCAAAATTTCACCAGAAGTATTTTGTACTGAAAGAGTGGATCAAAGCAACATCCTCAGAAATCCACATTATTTGGTTATCAACCACCAAAGCTGAGACTGAATTCAAGGTATCGTTTCCTCAAAGACCTCTGCCCCTCCCAACAATCAGCCCCTACAGACTACCCTAGAACTATGGAAGGAGACCAAAGAGCTATCTGGTAACTGGGCAGAACCACAACTCTCCACTGCTTGGCCAAGAACAACTTTGGCTTGTTTGGAAAGTTGTTAAACAGGCTGTGTGCGCTAGGGTTGGGAGATCAAAGGATGATCGAAGAAAAATAGGGCTCCCCTATAGAAGACAAGAGCAAATGTGGAGAAGAACAAACCATCTCACACCTGTTGCAATGCATACGATGCCCTTTAGCATGCATGGATGAAGATCGTATGTTGGCAAGAGGGAATGCTGTTGATGCGGCCCAGTACTGGACAGATGTCATGGGTGTTTTTAATTTTATTTATTTTATATAACTTTTTGTGTGTAATAATTTTATACCATACATCTATTCTGCTTCATAGTATATGCTTATTAGTCAATATAATTTGTTGGTGCTTCTGGCTCAAAGAAAGAAAGGAAGGAAGGAAGGAAGGAAAGAAGGAAAGAAAGGAAGGAAGGAAGGAAAGAAAGAAAGAAAGAAAGAAAGAAAGAAAGAAAGAAAGAAAGAGAAGGAAGGAAAGAAAGAAAGAAAGATTCATACATATGAATTCTAAAGTCTCTGTGGGAGGCAAGACATGGAAATGTTCTTCAAGAACACTGTGATCTTCTGAGCAAATCCCATCTGATATTTCTTTCCAATTTGTATAGACAGCCTTAGGAAGAAAAAAATCTGTGTAGAAGAAACGGGTGAAGCATTTTCACAAGGCCTACTTCCTCCAATTATTGGAAGAACATACTATTATTTATTATTTAAAATTTATTTATTTAAATATTTCTATCCTGGCTTTCTACCCGAAAGGACCCAAGGTGAAATGAAAACCTTCTGCCGCTCATAGACTTCACACTTTCACAGGATACTGATTATGTGTGCTTGGCTGGAAACACCTACCCCCCCCCCCAAATGCTCGTGGGACCATAGAATGCATTATGGTTGGGTGTGGGATGAAGAAACAGGGCCAGCTGTGGAACATCTTTGAACTTCTTCACTGTGGATGTGTACACTCAAGAATGTCTGAATAGGAATCCTGCAAAACTCTTCCTATAAAGAAATTAATATCTGACCAGGAGGAGACGGATTCTGAGAATTCATTTCAGCCCATGATTTGGTCCATAAAGAGAATCAGAACCATTGTCTGGAGTGAAGAACACTGCAGACATCATATTAGTTATGCTAAGGCATATGTTTTTTCAGTTGATTTTTCTAGTTAGTAGAACAAGTGGGAGCAGCTTGAAGGGATGTGCAGTGGGGAGCCAGACTAAACTGTTTCTTCCTTGTACCCATTTTTAGAAAGTCGTGGGACTTCATCTTCCTATTGTTCTGCTGATATGTGATCTGCCATTAATTGTATGCAGCTGGCTGAAACAGCAATGGCTGTTTTACCTGGGGTGTATTCTTTACAACTTTTTTGTGAAGTTTTGCGATGGGAAAATTATAAACACTTTCTTTCTTTCTTTCTTTCTTTCTTTCTTTCTTTCTTTCTTTCTTTTCATACGTTTGCATTGAAACACCAGAGAGAGAGAGAGAGAGAGAGAGAGGGTGGAGTGTCAGTAATCAAAATGGGGGAGGGGGTTTCCCACAAGATTAAAAAAACTTGTTCAGTGTGAACCTGCCCAAGTGTGAGATAAAAGAGATAACTCTCAAGATAAGGAGGAACCTTAAGTGAACCAACCCACTCCAAATTACTTAGTCTGGGCAGGCCCTTGGTTCAGTCATGAGTTCATTACATAATCTTGGGGCTATTGCTCAGATTCAAGTCTCCCCATGTAGGGATTATAAAACTGAAGGCTACAAAGCATGCTTATTATTCCGGGCAGTATCCTTGGAAAGTCTCGTTCCATATCCCCCTTCTACAAGGGAAACCGTTTTTATTTAATTTAAACATGTCTTTTGCTTTCTGTGGGGAATGTGCTTCCCTCCAGATGCTGTTGGATTGCAAAGTCCATGATCCTTCACCGTTGGCTGTGTTGATTAGGACTGATGGGACTTGAAGTCCAACAATATCTGGCAGGCTACACATTTTCTCACCCTGAGCTAAATGGAACAAGCAACTACCATTGCATTATTATTCAGTCAGGTATATGAATCCAGTGTTCTACTGCATTTTCTGACATAAGCCATTGTCTCACCACATGATATAAATAGAGTATCTTTGCTCCATTCCAGGAACAATGTGTATAAATTAGTAGTTGAGCGTATCCAAAAATCACAATGCATTGGTCTCAAAGGGAAGAGGATAAAGTCATGACTTATCACTGAAAGACCCACAGGGATAAAACATATCAGCTGCAAAATTGGAGAACTTTATTGTACTGGTGTAGTAGAATATCCTGAAAGCCAATCCTTAAGTTTTCCAGGATAGACGCAACAATTCAGGATGGTTTCAGTATTAAACCCACCCATCCACTCACCCCAGCACAAGCCCAGTCTGGATATAAGCTTGACCTTTTCCATATGCTTCTGTTTTAATTAAGCAAAAATAGCTAATTACTTCCAGTTACATTAACAATAGAAATGAGAGACATGAAAAATGAATAACTAGTGCATTTAGTTATTGTCAGTATTGTAATTTATTTATTGGCAAAAGGCATTTGTTTCAGATTCATTATACCCCTGGGTCAGATTTTTCCAAAATGAGAATAATAGGGAAATAAGCATGTTGGTGACCTAAGCAGTGGGGGGTGGGGGTGGGGGTGGGCTGGTGCTGCCCTCTAAAATGTTGGTGTGAGCTCTCCCCACCCCAACTTAGTCCACAAATATGACTAGCCTGACACTGCCAAGTGGACCATGCAATTCCTCTATATCCTATTTCTGAATGCAGTTACTGTCTTTTTTAAAAAGACTATACTAAAACAGCACCGTATGAGAGTTCCTGTATGATTTATTTCAGCACACCCTTATTCAAGGAAGTCTCAACAGGCAAGTTATTTTAACTGTCCTGCAGGAACAGGATGTACCAGAATGGGAATAGCCTACAGGCAGGAAGTTTGCTCACCAGGAATAACTGGTATGTTGATGAGACACTTACAGCTTTCTTTCCAGGATTTCACACTTTAGCAAGTCTTTTGGCCGTCTGTTTAATAGAGGGCAGATGCTCAACACCATACCTCTTTCTTTCTTGACAGTAGCATGCCCACCTGCTACTGACATAGTCAGGGTCCGTCTGTAATTTGAGCGGCTTGCTAAAAAATGTCCACAAACTTATAGCATGGTTGGATTGTAGGAAAACAAAAGCATTAGTGTAGCTGATTCCAAAGGGGAGTAATCAGAGGAAAGAGAACTATAACTGAGGAAACGCAGGATATACATTTTTAAAATCAGAAATGGGTGCACTTGAATTTTATTACAACTGATGAAGATGCTGAATTCTCTGTAAAACTATCTGGTAGTTTACACAGAATATCTGCGGTAAGAAGATTGTATTAGATTTATAGAAAAGAAAGGGAAAATTGGCCCTCTTTTCTTCTGCAACATGTATGTGTCCACAAACAAGTGTTTTCTGTATACAGACAATGCCATTTTAAGTGTTACATTTAATGCAAAGAAGTGCCAGACTTACTTGAATAATTTTACATGTTGTGGGCTGTACACACTTTTAGCCATATTGTACAGATATACCATACAGAGACAGCTCTATTTAAAGAAAAACCCAGCATAGCAACCACCTTCTGTTTAAATCAAAATCTTGTGTTTATAGGCTTGTGTATCTGGATGGTTCAGTGAGTTGGGACCACAAGACATCTGCCTTAAGCTCCTCACTTAACAACCAATTCACTCAGCGACCTAGTCATAGGGATGGGGTTTTGTTGTTAAGTGAGGAGTGCCTACATTTTTTACAATCATCATGCCTGATGATGAATTCTGGAGACCTTGAAAACTTGCACAATTTAATTGATGCTGTATGCTATACTGCCTCACTGGTTGCTCATAGTATAGAGATCTGGAAGTTGAGCCATCGCAACTGGATTTGTTTTCTTGAGAGACTGAAACGTTCCGCTGCTCATCCAAATAGCTTTGTCAGTCTGAGGAAAGCTAGTTGTGAGTCCTCCATTTGATCACTTTGACCTCATGTCACCCTGGTCATTCCCTACATCAGGGTCCTCAAACTATGACCCATGGGCTGGATCCGGCCCTCCAGAGTCCTGAACCCAGCCTTCTGACAGTTGCAGACAACCCCCCCCCCCATCCAGTCCCAGCCCGCAGTTGTCACTGGTGGGGGGAGTGGCAGTGTGCTATCCGCGAGCGCCAAGGGCAATGGTGAGAGGGACAATGGAGGTAAGCTCCAGCAGCTCTGGGGGTGGTGGTGGTGGCGGTGGCCAGGGTTCGTGGCATGGCCTGCTCCATGTCAGCTGCCAGACTGCGGCTGCTCCTGGCCACAAAAGGAGCAATATAGTACGTGTGGTCCAATGCAGTAAGGAGTGAGCAGACCTCTATATTGTAGAAACTGAACAGCCATTGAACAGGGGGAATGCCCCAACATAGGAGGGGCAACAGCTCAGGACCAGAATCATCAGTAAACCTCCACTTAAAGGACAAAGGGCACTCATTCAATGATGATTTATTTATTTATTGAGCTTATATACCGCCCGTCTTCCCGAAGATAGGTGGTTTGAGAGAGGGGTCAGGGAAGCCGTTCATGTGAGTGTTGAAAACCCCACTCTCAACAGAGGTGGGGGCTCAGGCACATTCTATCTTCTACTTATCAGGTACTGATTTCAACAATACCCAGACAAATCAAAAATACTTCAAACCTCGGTTTCAGCACCTTAGGCCATTGTTCACCTAATGGCCTATGGAGACTGCTGTCCACTTAACGAGTCTATTCAGGCCATTGTTCATCTTATGAGCCTATTTCAGACCAGGGTGACATGAGGTCAAAGTTAACTATGAATGGTTGAATGGTTGACTTTAATTTCTTCCTTTCTTCCTTCCTTTTTTTCTTTCTTAATTTTTTACTTGTCCATCTGGTAGTCAAGCCACTGCTTTGGGTGGCTTAAAAACAAAACAGCATAAGCATTAGAAAAAAATTCAATAATAAGCATTAATTAAGACATCAAACAGAAGAAAAACCACCACTAAACTAAGTTTATATTTTAAAAGTTAATATAGAAGATGGTGGCAAAACTGAGGCAATTAACTGAAAATTAGTGCATCGTCAGCAGTTAAGGAAACAAAGATGCTACTGATGGCTGGGATGGCTATACTGTATATCCCTTATAGTGTCAGAGGCAATATTCATAGATTAATGAAACATGAGGATACCATTGGTCTGTTGGCAATGAACTAAAATATATTTAAAATCCATTTTAATGGGAAGGGAGACCTTTAAACCAGTGTTTAAATGTTGGGGTCTAATGCAGGGAAGAAGACATGAAAGAGGAGTTGGTAAAATCTACTTTTATTTACAGTAATACCTTGGTTTACGAGCATAATCTATTCTGGGAACATGTTTGTAAACTAAAACACTCTTATGCCAAAGCAAATTTCCTCATAAGAAATAATGGAAACTCAGATGATTTGTTCTGGGGTCCCACAGACCACACACTGTACTCACGAAATGCCAAAACGCACAAAAACATTAGCTAGAATTCCACATCCACACCATAGTTTACATACCTGGCTGTGGAATCTGCTCTGTTTGAGATTAACAACTGGATTTTACTCAGTATTTTTAATGTGACAATAATAAAGTGTAATTTGTAGCCATCTACATCGCTTGACTAGCTGCCCCATGACTAGAAATGGTTTGAAAAAAAAAATAAGAATGTTGAAAACAAATTTAATAAAAATATACAGTAAATATAAAGAAAAGCAAAACCCTAACCTGCAAGTTCCTGGCTGGTGCAAGGGAGACCTCTGTACCTCTCTCTTCCGGCTGCTTTGGAGGCTGCCTGAGATGGAACATTGGATTTGCTGCCGGCATTTAGAAGGGCATTGAAGACCTTGCTCTTTAGGGAATGTTTTGGGTAGTCTCTGAGCACCCAGTGGCCTGCTATTAGTTTGTATGTCTGCTGGCTCCTGATCTGCCTTGCCAGAGTTAGTTTGGCTGTTGATGTGTTATGCATATTGTCATTTTATTTTATTCGTCCTTTACTATATTATCACAACTATTATTTTCTTATTATTGTATTTGATCCGCTATGTATGGTGTTTGTATGTTTGAGCAAGTTGTCTTTGCAACATGTTGTACACTGCCCAGAGTTCCTTCGGGAAAATTGGGTGGTTAACAAATATAAAAATAAATAAATAAATAAATAAATAAAATAAACATTCCAGACAATCACCCACAATCCAGTAGGGGGAGTGATAGAGAGAGAGAGCCACCATTGGCTCACTTGTGATCATGTGACCAGCTCCAGTGCTTATATATGGAGACATTGCTTGTTGATAAGGCAAAATTTAGAATAAATGTTTGCTTGTCTTTCAAAACTCCCTTAAAACACATTTCTCTTAAACTAAGGTATTACTGTACTAGAGTTCCCATATTCTCCCAGTAAACTAGCATGGAAAATTCTGGAAACTGTGGTAAAAGAAAATAAAAAGAAACATTTCCTAGTTATCATTCTGTGCTACTTTCTCAAATATATGAATTGCTGACCTTTGGGTTATAACCAAACAGACTACAGTATTTGTGGTACAGGCTGGTCACCTAGCATGAGCTTGTCACTTGTTCATTATTTGTACTTTTAGCAGACAGATAGAAAAGAGATGGATTGAAAATTCAGCGACAGTGCTGCACTTGTGATTACTGAGAAGGAGCACAAAGAGAAAAGTCTGTTTTGTTCATTTAGGCAAACATGTAGTGGAGACAGCAGTGTGATAATCACAGATATTCAGCTGGGTATTTCTTTATGATTACTCTGCAGCTGCTAAATCATTCTGCCACCTGTGTAGAAGAATGATATATAACTGGAGATATCCTCTGAGAAACTTTGAGTAAATGTGATATTGCCGTATTAACAAAATAGACATAACGTTGGTGGTCAGTTCTAATTGTACTGAATTCATGGAATATATGAAAGCAATCTATTCCTAGTGAAATTGCAGGGAATTATTATCTCTAGTTTTTCCTGCCTTTATGAGCCAGCAGAATGTATCCAAAACTTCATCTGACCACACACATCTTTTGGCAAGTATTTATTGCCAGGGCCATAATTTTCATTTTCTTCACTCATTTTTACTTCCAGCCAAGAAAGAGTCTAAAGAGTCTGCCACTGACCTAGGGTAAGACAATTGGAGCTTTGCCCCAGGGCATAAAAAATTAGAGGGTGCCAAAATCTAGTGATGTAACTACTGGTTAGTGCTAGGAAAATATATAATACCTTCCCGTACTGTATACATTGTTGTTGTTGTTGTTGTTGTTGTTGTTGTTGTTGTTGTTGTTGTT
>JAHTLZ010000265.1:127330-154284 GCA_023846285.1 Phrynocephalus versicolor | reverse complement strand
CTTAAGTAGGTTTATCCTGTATACTCTGCAAAATTTCATAGTATGCAAATTAAGTACGTTAGTTGCTACCTTTCTACTTAATTGTTTTACCCTCATTTGTTTTTGTTTTATATGTCACTTTCTCCCAATAAGAGGACTCAAAGCAGCTCACAGTATTAAAAGGCATAGAATTAAAAACATAATAAGTTAAAGAGTAAAAACAGAATTAAACGTCATGCTAATTAAAATGTGGTTGAAAGTGAAATAATTAAATAATTTAATTAATAATTCAAATCAAAGGAACATTGAAAATTATCTAACTTTTAAAAAGCATTTAAGGACCCAACCATGCTGGTTAAAACCCTGCCTGAAGAGATGTGTCTTCATCTGTCAGCAGAATGATAAAAGGGAGGGCGGATAGCCTGATCTCCCAAGGGGAAAGCATTCCAAAATCTTCAGATAGCCCAACATGCATTGGGCTTTATAAGTAAAAGCACTTTGAAGTGGTCCAGGAAATAAACTGGTAGCCAGTGCAGTTGTTGTTAACAGTAGCATTGTATGCTCTCTATACCTGACCCCAGTCAATGGTCTGGCTGCTACATTTTGCACCAGCTGAAATTTCAAAACTGTCTTTAAAGGGAGCTCCATAGAGAGCGTGTTACAGAAATCCAGGCAGGATGTAACTAAGGTATGTGTTCCTGTAGCCAAATCAGACACCTCAAGGAATGGGTGCAGCTGGCACAACTGTTTTAATTGCACAAAAGCACTCCTAGCCCCTGCCGAAACCTGGGTGTCCAAGGTCACAGATGAAGCTGCGGACTTGATTTTTCAGGGGGGAAATATAACCAGCAAAGGTTGTATTCCTATTCCGTCATCTGCCTTCTAATTGACTTTCATCCAGAATCTTTCTAGAAGTTGTTGTCTAAGAAATTAACAATCCCTGATAAATAGGAATTAGACATGGGCACGACTTGGCGAAATTTCCGTTTTTGTTTCCGTTTTTTGTTTCCGTTATAACGGAAACGGTAACAATAATTAAGCCGTCAGAACTCGAACTCGATCCGAAAAAAGAAAAATTTGGTCGGGTTTTTGGTTTTCATTTGTGGCATCGCGGCGATCGCGCAATGCAAAGCACAGAAAAAGTTTTGAAAAGTTTTTTTTTAAAAAACCGACTCCCGGCCAAAAAAGCAGGCGAAAATCTGCCTGCCTGAGGCTTTGCCACCTACCAGAGGGGTGGTTTCTGGGGGGTCCCCGGCCTTTCCTCCCCTCTTCTCCTGTCCTGGGCTGCTTGCACCAGGCTGGGGGGGTCATCCTCGTCATCTCGCCATGCCATGTGGGGGGGAATCAAAAATGGCGACCGCAATTTTTCTTTTCAAATGGTGGTCAAAAACACTTCAAATCACCACAGAAGCATGTGAAATTTATTTATTTTAAATGCCTGAATTTTAATAGTAGCAGCAGTGGGTTTTTTTATAGCAATAAAACGTCGTATTGATTTTATTTTATTTTATTTTATTTTTTATTTTTGTAGACCTGCCCATTTGGGCTGGGCATGGGATGGGACCATGCAATTTTTTTGAACCATTCCGCCAATGGCATCGCCAGGTTTTTGACTGACACTTCTGGATGTCTTGGAGGGCATAAAAAGCCGAGGCACCTTCCAGAAATCGCAGTCGGGTGTATGGATGTGGTTGAGGGAGGAGGGCTGGCTGCTGGTGCTGGTGTGATCCTATCGAGATTGAGGAGGGAGGCTGGAGGCTTTAGGATTTAAGTTAGGCAGGCAGGGAGGGAATTTAATTTAGAAAATAATTTCTTTGATTCCCTGCAGCTTTGTCTGCTGAAGGGAATAGCAGTTTATTGTTTATTTCTTCTCTGGCAGTTTGTAAGGATTTTTTTCTGATATTGGATAAAGGGGGAGGTTCGACTGGAGTGGGAGGTGTGGATTTATTTTAAAAATATATTATATGCTACCATTTATTTTCTATTTTCCCAACTTCAATTTGCTTGCACACACACACATTTTGGGTGCAAGCCAAGAACAGAACCTCTATCCTAAGTGATATCCTAACTGCCCAACACGCCTGCCCGCCCGCGCCTCCCTCCTGCCGCTGTTGCCACCCGCCCATGGCCCACCACCGCCCACCCGCACCTCCCCCCGCCCCCGCCCCCCGCACCGTCCGCCGCCTAGGGCGCAAAAACATCTAGCACCGGCCCTGATTGTGGGACACCCCTATGCTGTGGGAAGTCAAATCGCGCTAAATCATGGTGGAAATGACAAGCGACAAACGAAACGACGAAATGACAACTTTTTGAAAAATTTCACGACAAACGGAAACGACCCAAAATGGACCCATTCCGACAAACGAAAAGTCGAAACGTCATTTTTTCTGGTCGTGCCCATGTCTAATAGGAATATATCAGGATTCTCTGTACATGTACTGAGGTGTAAGATCCATTTAACTTAGTAGTGCGTAAGCAGTTCAAAGAAAAGGACATTATTTCCCTTTGACTGTGTCTGAAATCTCCTTTTAGAAAATGAAGAGACAGAACAATGATAAGGTCGATAAATTTAGCAGTAAAAGTAATGGTAAGGGTTGATCCTTTGGTGTGCCACTCTGCACCAGTAATGATGAAGAGATAAGAATTGCAATGTAATATTTTTCTAATAGTAAAAGTAACACACTACTTCCAAAAAGTAATGCAGATAATGTGGATAATTGGAGGTCATGGTTTTCTACAAATTCATCACATGGGGCGGGGGGGGGGGAGAGAGAGAGGGAGAGAGAGAGAAGCCCAAATTATATTAAAAGAAGTGGAGAAAAACTAATTCAAATGGCACAAATGGAAACTAATTAAAATGGCACTTTCATTTTTGTTGAAGACAACAAAAATGAAAGTTGAATATAAGAAAGAACAAATTGAAGATAAATTAAACGCTAGAAAAATAAACCACTGCATGGACCACAGCTGAGAAATATTGATGGGAAACATAGTAGTAATTTAACTTTGGCATGCCTAAAACTGAGGACCATCATGAAAGATACCAAAGGCTTGATCTTTGCTGCCCAAGAAAAAGCAGTTCAGACTGGGGGGCAGGTGATGGTCTAACAGGGTACTGGATTGCCTGAATTACCTAAAATTCAGGTGGAGCCCACGCAGAACAGATTAAACAGCTACCTTATCCAGGACTGCCCTAGTTACCTTGGCATCTGCATATAAGTACCAAGCAGACAGAAGGAGTGGTTAGAGGATCAGGCTGGCTGAAGAGAGTCCCTGCATCTGCAGGAAAGACGCTGCCCTGAAGGGGACTAGGTGGAGGAGGCTGGGTCATGGGAAATAAACGAACAGACCTGGGGAAGCAAGGGGTCACCACCTGTCTTGGAAGAAGAGGATATATGGGAGGATTCCAGAAGTTGTTTATCTTTGCCAGGTTTATTGACTGGCAACAGGAGCCAGGCACTGCAGAATTCAGCTAGGTGCTTGGAAAAAGGGCCTTCTTGGCTGTGGCGCCCAGACTCTGGAACTCCCTCCCACTAGAGGCCAGAACTGCCCCATCTCTGATGTCTTTCTGGAAACTGGCAAAGGCCTTTCTCTTCACGCAAGCTTTCACTGAGTGATGGAGTACCTATTATGTGACTTTATATGAATCTATAGCATCACATAGACTTTGTGTTTATAACCACTTACAACCTTATGTGATTACATTGATACTCTTTTCAATGTTAGTTTCCATCACTCATAACTTTACATGGAATTTTACTCTCCTTTTAACTGCTCACGTTCTCTTGTAGCTAACTGCACCCCCAAGCTGCTAAGTCATTGAGAGGCTGTACTTTGACCCTCTGTGACTGTAGGGGGAAAGGCAGAGGGAACTGCTGCTAATGAGGGAACTCATTATCAATAGCAATTGATGAGTCAAGAAGCTGAGGTGGAACCCATAGAGTTATTAACAAAGAATAATGGGGGAGGAGGGGGGGAGGGGAGGGCCTCCGAGGAAGGGCCCAGTATCTAAAGCACAACATCCACAAGTGTTGCTCCTCATCTGTAGAAATAAAAATGCAGTAATGCTATATTATCCAATAACACAGAGATGGGCCGCCTTTTACCCATCTCTGCTTTGAATGGACCAACTGATGGTCTAAACAAGCACTAGATGGTTTGTGCAGCATCTGCCCATTTGAGTAAAATGGTAACATGAACTTCTGGCTTACCTTAAATATATGGCCCTCTTGATTCTCAATTTATTCCACTGTAGCTTTGTTTCTATCATTGTTTAGCATGAAAGCTCATTACTAGATGAAGTGATATAAATTCAGATGATTATTTATCCTCTGTTGTTCCAGGTGGAGTCTTCACAACTGGAAATAAATTGACTGAGTGCCAATTAACTCAGTGTTTACATGGAAATTAATTAAGTGTCTGTTAATTAAGCCTTCATAGAGAGTCTTGTATAGAAAGAATGTTGCATTCACTTTCTATTCCTCACTTTCTATTTCTCCCTGTACCCAGGAACAAGATATAACATTTTATAACTGATCAGACTAAAATGACATCATAAAATATACAGAAAACCAACTCTATAAAACTTGAAATTTACCAGAAAATATTTCCAAATATTCCTCATAATTTGAGGCCCGTAGTAGTTTACTTGAACATAAATCCATCACTCTCTGAACTGATATATCCTCAGTACATAATTATCTTACTGTTTGCCTTATATTTTATTATTTGAAACCATATTCAGTTGTTCAGTTCATGAGAGGGGCACACTGGCTTCGCTCTCTCTCCACTTTTACTTTAATACAGAATCAAATGTGCTTGAAGACAAAGAGGCTGTTCTTTCTAAGTAATCTCTCCATGTTATCCAGTACCTGAAAAAAATTGGCATTCTGTCTCATTAGATAGAGGCTACTTGGCTAACAGCAGTTTCCTCTTCTTGTTCCCATCATTAAAGTGATAATGGAGCAGGATGGGATGAGACTGTAACACTCCAGTTATTACTGTAGTTGCATAGATTGGGTTCCCAGAAATTCTGTGGTAACAAGATACTAGTTTTTAAATTCTCTTTTACTGCCTGATGTTTTTATGAAGTATCTGGAACTCTGGAAATCTGTTAAGGTTTTATCTCCCCCCTCCCGCTTATGATTGGTCTAAGAACCATAACAATAAACTCAGATATATGAATGGGTGTTCCCAAAGTCCATGCTAAGAATTCTGTAGTATTTCATATGCAGTATAGGTTTATTATAATTTTATAATCAGATCTAAACCTTTTGTGTGAATTGTTTTTTATTTTTATTGTAGTTTTGTTTTCTTGATTATTGTTATTTTACTTTGGAGAAAAACATATACTTTGGAGAAAAACATTACATGTCATAAATTTTTTCATGAAACCTCCATCTTTGCATTTTGCTTTTATGTGTTTAATGTTTTTGCTAGATTCCATCTGTACAGAATCAGCTGCTCCCCTATTGTAATACTACATCATAAATATGTCCTCCTTGCTTTAAAAAGCATTTGTTTGTGGCCAATTTACCTCTTAGAAACATTTTTATGTCAACAGAGAACCCACATCCTATAATTCATTCATTCCCTCCAGATGTACGGCCAATCTCATAATGAACAATTAATCCAAATCTACAAATGCTCCCACTGCTCCTGTCTGTCTAGTTTAAGATTTCAGTGATTTCTGGACTTCACTCTAGGCATGAAAAAAGTCTGGGCAATTTTTGTAGTACTCTGGAAATAGTTGAAACAGGTTGTTTATGTCAGTGTGACATTGGTGATTCTGGGGACCTGTGTCTTGGACAGGTATCAAAGGTGGAGGTTTCTTTGCTGCAGATATGATCAGCTAGGCCACTTACGGTAAATGCTTTAGGCTGCAGTTGGGTAGCAAGGAGCTAGTTGTGGTCACAGCCTCATAGTCACACCCCCAAGGAGAGTTAAAAAATGTACGGTATACGGATGTGGTGGTAAAAACTCCTTCGTGGGAGTTCCTGTTTCCTTACATAAAAGCACAAGGTTTTATCCCATTTGCTCTAAGGTGTTTCAGTATGGCTCTGCTCTGAGCCACCCACCCACCCACCCACACCCCCAAAGTAACCACATTGTTCTATAGAACTGCCAGATCAGTGTCTTAGTCATCTGACTGTGGAGCCAAAAGTTGAGGGTTCAATTCCTCACAGTTTTGTCTTGACAGGAGCTGGACTCAGTGATCTTTAAGTTCCCTTCCAGCTCTGCAGTTCAGATATGATGATGATGATGATGATGATGATGATGATGATGATGATGATGTAAGAAAGTAGAAGTGGTGCTTAGTGATTGGCGGCTGTTTGTTTTACACGTTTCAAAACAGCAACTTAATCTGCATTACCAAAGGCAAGATCTGAAACTTGCCACCATTCACTCCTGATGATAGACCAACTCCAGAGCTGACTCTGCAGCCCCCATTTTGTAGCTTGCTTTTAGAGATGGGCACGACTAGGGAAAATGACGTTTTCGAGTTGTCGTGTGTCGGAGGCAGCCCGTTTCGGCTCGTTTCCGTTTTTCGCGAAAAATCGCAAAAATTAGTCGGTTCGTTTTTTCGTTTTTCGTTGTCGTTAGTACTGGTTTTTTTGGGGGGGTAGCGGGCTCATGGAGGCACCTCTGTGGGGTGGGTGCCTCCTCTGGCCCGCTATAAAGGGAAAGTGGGCTCCTGGAGGCACCCATGGGTGCCTCCTATCCTCACCCACTAGGAAGGGGCAGCAGCAGGCTCCAAGAGACCCCTCAACATGGGGGTCTCCCCTCCTCACCTGCTGCTGCAAAATGGCATGCATAACCATATGGATATGCATACCATTTGCAGACAGTGAGACCAGTCCACTGGTATGACCCTCCATCAGGACTGGGTCGCACCTGCCATGTCTCACAAAGAAGGGAATCATACTTGCGTGTAGTGCAATGCAAGTAGATCTGGCTTAGGGTTAAGGTGGGTTAGTGCAAGGGCTAGGGTTAGGCTAGTGACGGGTAAGGTTACGGTGGGCTATTGGGTTGCACCTCTGGGTGCCTCTCTGACCCACTAAGAAGACAGTCTGTGACGTATGGGTAAGGAGTCAAGGATTAGGGTTAGGGGGTTAGGGGGCTAGGGCAGGTTTTAGGGGGCTTTTTGGCACATCCCAGAAGTCTCAGTGGCCTAGTGGCCATGTGATTGGTGGGATGGCTCCAAAAATTTGCATGGTCGTCCACTCCCACATGGCTGGCCACTGGGCCAGCCCATCATTGCGCACTGCGCAGGTGTAAATAAAATAAAATAAAATAAAATCAATGGAGGACAGAGGAGGAGAGGAGAGACATTTTGTTGCAAGAAAAAACCCACTGCTACTGTGAAAAATCTGGAAGTTTATAAATTTTCGCGTGTTTCTGTTGTGCTTGTGTGTTTTTGGACCACGATAAAAACAATATTGCGTTCGCCGCCCCATTTTGGATCCCCCGCCCGCACCGCATGGCATGGCGAGTCCGGCTGCCCAGGACGGGGGGGAGGCGGGACCCCCCCTCCAGACCAGAAACCACCCCTTCGGTAGGTGCCCTGCGCCCTTAGTCAAGCAGGCATTTTTCCGCCTGCTTTTTGGCCCGGGAATGGGTGGGGGGAGAGTTTAAAAGTTTTTTCCTGTGCCGTCCGTGACTCCGTGCCGCTTGCTTGTGCTTCAATTGCGGCGGCCGGCGGCGAGTCTAGGCTTTTTGCTGGCTGCGAGCCTGCGGCGAGTCCCACCAGAGCAGCCCAGGACGGGGGATGGGGGAGAGGCCGGGGACCTCCAGAAACAACCCCTCTGGTAGGTGCCCTGAGGCACGGCAGGCATTTTTCCGCCTGCTTTTTGGCCGGGAACCGGGTTTTTTAACTTTTAAAAACTTTTTTTCTGTGCCGCGTGGCATCGCGCGATCGCGCGATGCAAGTAATGAGCACAACAAATCAGACCAAAATTGTTTGTTCGTCGGTTCGAGCTCAAAGTCTGGCGGAGTAATTCCCGTTACCGTTTCCGTAGAGTAACGGAACCGAGTAACGGAAACGGGAATACCGCTAAGTCGTGCCCATCTCTACTTGCTTTAAATAAATAAATAAATAAATAAAAACACCTGCAATCTGAACACAATTTCTGGTACTTAGATGTTTCTTCTGCATCACTCTCAGCCAGGGATGTGGACTTGTGAGTTGCAAGTTGGTGTTGAGTCTGACTTAAATTAGGCTCCACTTGGGGGGCTTCTGGGGTGACTCACCTCTCAACTCACTACTTGGACCCATTTTCTGATTTGCATTGTTAAGTCTGCCTCCACTGCTATCAACCTAAGTGCTGCCACCACAGCCTCTGCCATCTTCATGTTGGTGTGGTTCTGGGAAGGAAAGCCAGGCCTGCTGTCTTTGAAAATGGAACATCTGGGGTGGAAGCAGAAGGTAGTATGATGGTGGGGGTAGGCCCATAGGGACCTGGGTAACGGGAGCAGGCCCACTGTCTCTCTTCATCTGATGGCCTATCAGCTGGGTGGCACATGTGCAGTCTGAGTCTTTGGGTCAGAAACCCAAGTCCCAACCCTCAGGGGCCGAGGCAACAGGACTTGGGTCTTAGACCTTGGTCTATCCTTGCTCTCAGCTCTACAGATCTCACCCTGATGAAGGATCCTGCAAGAACCCAAAGACAGCTTCTGTTTGTAAGATTTTAGTGTTCAAATAAAGGCATCCCTCATCCTTGTCTTTGGATTGTGTGCAGGGATCACACCACTTTCTTTTTCTTTTTCTTTTTGCTGTGACGTTGTAGCAGGAGGCAGAGGACAGCAAGTTTCAGAAAACTGAACACAGCTGAAGGACTTATCCAGACAGAGCCTTTATTCCTGCCTTTGTGCTGGTTGATGCTGCTTCTCTCCTCTCCTCTTCTTTCCAAAATTAGCATCTTTTCGAGGAATGGATGGAAACTATTTCAGAAAGCTTGAATAAATCCTTCAAAATTATCCCCGGTGCTGGAATTTGTTTTGGTTTTTGAAAGCTTCCAGTGAGCCCCTTTCAGTTGAGTTTTACTCCATTCCTAATCTCTGCCATCGTTAACAACTACTGTTTGTAAATGTTGAGGAAACTCTTGAATTCCTTCAACCTGGTCCTCTATGCAGGATCTCTCTCTTAATAGAGTAGCATTAACACTGAAACCTTTCAACTGCAGAAGCTGTTGCCACCTGAGCTCCACCCAGATACCAAGTGAAACAAGCAAACAATTGAAATCACATGTGGGAACCAAGGAGGTTTGTTACTCTTGGTCCCTGCTGGTACTGACTTGAAGATAAATTGTCTGGGCAGCAGGAAAATCCCAATATCACCAGTTCACAGTTGGGTACATATCGGAGAACAAATACTTGGTGTCCTAAGCACACATTCTATGCTTTTGTTTGGTTTACTGCAGTGGTTCTCAACCAGTGGGTCCCCAGATGTTCCTGGACTGCAACTCCCAGAAGTCTTCATCTAGATAAGCTGGCCAGGATTTCTGGGAGTTGCAGTCCAGGAACATCTGGGGACCTACAGGTTGAGAACCACTGGTTTAGTGTTTTGATTCATGCATATACGTTTTTGGTGTACTGTATGTCTATAGTAGTTGAGTCTAGAACGTTTTATTTGGTAGCTTGTCAGGAGCATCAGAAACATGGATTCTTCCTAGCTTTAAAGTCTAATTCTCAGAGGAGCATCCGTTTTGATTTTTGTAATTGTTAACGGTGATTTTGCCATTGTTAGTCACAAGTGGTATTCGTCTGAAAACCAGACAAGACAATAATGCCTCAGGTGTTAAATGGGTTCTGGTTCATTATTATGCGATATTTAATACAAGTAGATAAGGAATAAATGGCATGCATTTGTCACTGTTTGCACCAGCTGAAAATCAGTTATTGGGTGATATTCAAGCTATTAGTTGTGACTCATAAACTTTCTGGTTTACTTGCTAGTGATTAAGGAAATTGATGGTCATTTTTCTTCCTCTAGCACAAAAAATGAAGATACTGTATCAAAAAAGCCTCAAGTACTATAATAGAATATTTTACATTTTGCAGAATAGCTTTTGGAATGACACCTGTGGGCCTATCACTGTGTGTACTTGAAAACCCATAACTGGGAGCAGTACATTTCTCTAAGGCAACTCTGCAAGCTAAAATGTGTTTTACTATTCAGTGAAGCTTCAGCTTCAAATATATAATCCTTGTGGTGGAGGGAGAGAACTGAAACCTGTACACAAAAGCACCCTGGGACCATGTTTTCACACTCATATATTGAAGCCTCTGTGTGAATCATATCACACCCTATGCTTCAAGGGATCTTTTATTTTATAAGTGGAGCAAATCTCACAGTATTTAACCGTGGTGTCTCAGCCTGAATCTGGTGTCTCAGCTGTCACCATTCTACCTCAGGTAACCTTGCTAAGAGTCAGGCTCATAATGGAGACTGGAATCTAGACAGTAGAGATGGGCACGACTTAGCAGAATTTTCGTTTCCATTTTCGTTTTTCGTTTCCGTTACGTAACGAAACGAAAAATGAAAAACGGCTCAAAACTGGAACGAAAACGGAAACGAAATGACTAATTTCGAGCCATTTTTCGTTTTTCGTTACTGGAAAAGCACTTAATGGAGCTAAATGGGAAGAAACGAAAAAATTTTCGTTTTCGTTTTCGTTTTTCGTTTTCGTTACGCAACGAAACGAAAATGAAAAATTTTGAAAATTCGCTCACGAAAACGGAAACGAGCTGAAACGGACCCCTAGATGAAAACGAAAACGAAAACGAACAATTTTTCTGAGGCGTGCCCATCTCTACTAGACAGTATTGCTCTCAAAGCGTATAATGTCATGGTTTGACCTCCCTGCAATCCTGCACCGACCCGACTGATATTGCACTTGAAAACACACCAAGCTCTTGTCAGGGTGGCACGAGAAGCTCATTCGTCTGCTGAAGAGCCTGTCTTTTGCAGAGGCTTCTCTGTCTCCTTGTGGCTTTAACCCCTCGGCAGAGCAGCTTTCTAGCTGTTGCCTCAGTTTCCCTGCTGAGATCTTGAGGGCCATCTTGGCATACCTTGAGCAGGGTATAAGGTGAGTCAGAGTGCATTGTTATCTGCAATTCTGATCCCTCCTTAAGTGGAATGTTTTTAGGATCTTGGGAGGGTTATTTAAAACAGGAGCAAAGATGCATTCCCCCCTCCATTAAAAACAACAACTGGTCACTTCATCTGTAATGGTAAATGCAGCCCATTCCAAACATTAAAGATTATCTCACTGGACCCGTTTATCTACTTGTTAGGGAGGATATCTCAAAAATGACTGGGTCCAAAACTTTAACTCAGCTCTACTTTGAGTTACAGATCTATTTCACAGTGCTTCCTAGTAGCAGGATCATGCCAAGTCTTCTATTCTTTCTCTTACACAAGAGGAATCATTTGCCTCTAACAGAGTGAGTTGGAGTTGGATATACTATTGGTGTTTCTCGAGATGTTTTTTGAAAACTACAGCCACATTTTTTGTTCCATTTGTAATGGCTTCATTTAATAAGATGAAAATCTCACTATATAGGACAGTGATGGCAAACCTTTTAGAGACTGAGTGCCAAAACTGCAATTCAAAACCCACTTACAGTATTTCTCAATTTAACCTGAACACAGTGGTACTCGGGGTTACAAATGATTTGGGTAGAGATGGGCACAAAATGGAAAAATAGTGTTTGGTTTCATTTCATTTCGTTTCTTTAGTAGTTTTGTTTTGTTTTGTTTGTAACAAATTTTAAAGTAGTTTCATTATGAAATAAAATGCTATGCTCATCTGGGTCTTAAAGGAGTAAAATGGCAGGGGAGCTTCCTCAAGCTCTTCCCTGTAGGCCCCCCAAATTTGGATTCGCAACTTCGGAAGCCAAGCTGTGGGCAATCAATTAGTGCCGCCGCAACTTGGCTTCCAATTCCAATTGGAAAGATTTTTTTTTCCTAGGGGCACCCCTTTGGAGCTTTATAACTCATCCCCCTGAATCCCAAACCTCTCCAAATTTGGGGAGCTCCCCTAGAATCGCTTAAGGAAGTTAACCCTTTCATTTCCATGATGAAACATGACTGTGATCCATATTTTCAGTGGTCTTGAAACCACTCTGTGTAGAGAGCCAGGCGAAGGGAAGGCAGTAGTTTGTGGGCTCCTTCATAGTTCTAGTTTACTCTCCAGTCATGCTGCTTTTAGGATGCCCAGAGTGGATGGCTGGAGATTAAACTGGTGCTACGAACGAGCCCATAAGCCACTGTCTCCCCTTCGCCCATCTCTCTGCATGGAGCACAGTGGTATGCTCTGAGCTGAGGGGGACGTGCTAATTTCTGTTCGTTTTTTTAAATAGTCATTTTTATTATTTTTATTGTCAATTTTTTTTACACCTCTTGCCTAATATCTCCTCTCATTGATGTATATGTTTTTAACTTGTTTTTATGTGAACCACCCAGAGTTCCCTCAGGAAAATGGGAGCGATATAAAAATGTAAAAATAAATAAATAAATAAATAAATAAATGGCCATGAGGGGGAGATATTGCATGCCCACAGAAAGAGCTCCGCATGCCACCTTTGGTACCCATGCCATAGATTTGCCAACATTGACATAGGACTCTACTTTTTTTCCAATCTGTGGCACTGAATACCATTTTTTTTAAAAAAATAAGATTTATTCAGCTTTTGCTAAGGCAGCATTTTGTTATTTATAACAAACTCCTAATTAAAATTCTAAGAAATTTAATTGTATCACTGGGGAATAACTTACCAGATCAGTTAAATAATAACACTTTTCAGTTTTCATTTTTCACAACCCATTTGAATGTGTGCTGCTTAAGAAAACAGGGATTAAACTTTAGCTAATTAACCCTACTGCACTTGTCAGCTAATTACTACTGTATCTTTTTAACTGGATTAATATATTTATGCAAATGTGAGATGAAAAATAAAGGAGGCAAAGTGAACCTAATTACTGATTTAAACGATTCTCTGTTTCAAATATTTAACAGTTATTTTGTTTTGCCTTTATTATTTTGTCATCACGCAAGAAGAGGCAATATTTTGGAATAATATCATATCCATAGTTATCATATATTAAACTATAATCATTTGTTTATTGGCCACGAGAACCCTTTCTGTAGCTTAGTACAACAGAATCATAAACATGAGAAAGCACTATTCCCTTATGTCTCTTACACACAGATTGCAGATGCTAAATCATTTTTTCTGGGAGTTGGAGAAGTAGCTGTGGTACCATTTGATTACATTAGGAAATACTTTGTGGTTTGTTCTGGAAAGGGCACAGGTGAATTCAAAGTATCTTTCAATGATTACACAATGAAGTCAGCCTGTCCTTTTCCTCTTCCAATCTGGACTTGTTCTGCCAGCCACTGGTTTTCCTGAACACATTGATTTGAATGGTGTATTGTCTGTGTGATCACTTGTTTTGTTCTACAAGAGGACCTGAGGTGGAACAGTTGTTTGGTTACAGAGTACGTTTGAGCATGATATTTTGGGGTAGTGGGAACACCCTCCCCTGCAATCTTTCTTTCTATTTGCCCTGAAATATATATATTTTTGCTTTGGCTTTAAAATAAACTATTGAATGTAGTACTATATCAACTTATCTGCATTGCAAGATGTTTAATGCTACATCACCTTCGCACAGAGAAAAAGATGAAAAAATCAATACAAACTTGAAACAACTCCAGAAAACTCCATCAGACTACAAAAGTTTGGAAAATTGTCTCTTTTTCCTTAACACCATGTTGACCCTTGAAGCATTCCCAGCTGCTTGATGGCAGACTATAAAAGGGAGCTGGGGATTGGCAGAAAGGCAATGTTGTGGTTGAAGCGGCATTGGACAGAGGGGCCAGTATGGACTCTGCCAATGAAACAACCAAATGCAGTAGCAAAAAAACAAACAAACAGCAAGTTAAGCCGATGCAAAGCCTAACTGTTCCATTTCGACTTGCCAGTGTGGTCGTGCCCTTAAACTGTTACAAGTAAAACAAGAAAGTGTCTTGGGGAAGCTTGAAGTCTAACAGGTTCTCTTGGGTAAAAGCCGAAGAGACTATAAACCACTTGCATTTGAAGAAGTAGACATCTGTTTACAAAAGAAGGGCTGGAATCCTTTACACTCCACAACTCTGATAATGTCATCAACCACAGCCATTGGGGGAGAATTAAAAGTTTCCTATTTCACCCCCTATTTCCCCCCCTATTTCCCCTATTTTTCCCTATTACACCCCCCCCCCAATTTCTTCTGATCATCCTTGGGATATCATCTTGGGAAAGCCTTCGAGAACTCCTGAATGGATTTCCTTAATGCCTGAAAATCACTGCTATAGGTACCAGCAGCAGTACCTGGACCTGCGACTGTGACTTTTAGGCTTTAAAAGATTTCCATCTTTCTGTATTTCCCAAAAGCTTCCCCTGGATGAAAAGGATACATCCAAGCACAGATCCCATTGATGATATCCTCTAAGCTGTGCATCATAAAGTGCGTATAATAGGCTTCTGGCCAATACATCAAATAAAATTTGCAATACCACAAGATTCAAAATTTGCTCACAGGGAGATTGTCCTAGACTGATGTGAACTTTTGTATATCCCATTCTGGCAGTTTGTCCTGGCTTAATCTGCAGTTATTTTTGCATGGAAATGTTTCCTTATCCCTGGAAAGTGTGTATCAAGCATCTACATTAAAACAGGCAAACCAGCTACATGACTACCCTAATTTAGACAGCCCCTTCCCCTTGATCTTTCTCTACCACTATTACCTCCTCTTCCCTGCCCCCTTCCCTGCCCTGTTATAGCAGGTAGCAGGTACTGATACCAGTTTACCCATAAACAAATGGACAGATGAATTAATTTTGGTGTTTTTCTGAAATGCAAACAAAAATGTTAGCTGTGTACATAATTACAACAGGCACTAGGCTCTTGCCCCGTAGTCTATAAGCAAAGTGTTCTGCTTATATACTGCCCCATACCACTTCAAGTAGTCTCTGAGTGGTTTACAGTTTTTAATTACAGTATGCAGCCTACACATTGCTAGACATTCTTATAACTAGACATTCACATTCCATTTTAGTTTATTTTAGTTTATCCTATTCTGTTTTGTTTTGTTTTGTTTTGTTTTGTTTTGCAAGTGATGTGACACTGTTCTGCAACAGCACTGTCTTGGAAGAGACCATTGCTAATATAGTATGGATAGGCAGTCCCTGACACATATTTATTTATTTATTTATTTACTTACTTACTTACTTACTTACTTACTTACTTACTTACTTACTTACTTATTAACCGCCCAACTTTCCCTCGGGAACTCTGGGCGGTGTACAACAGATTGAAAATCAATTTGCCGAAATACAGCATTCTCATTGTGTTTGGGCATCCTTCTCTTCCTATCATCCTCCTTTGTCCCAGTGCTGCCCAGGCATCATTTAGTGCTATCGATTAGAAAGCTTTTTTGAGGTGGTGAGGACTTTCCCATCCTCTTCCTTCTCCATGGGTGGATGGCTTACTCTTCCTCTTCTTTCCCCCTGCAAGCCCATTAGGCACAATGGTATGTGTGTCAGGGTGCATGCTTATGTGTGCTTCATGCCTCTGGATCCTCAGAGGGCTTTGCCTCTGAACATCCTCTGAACAGTCCTGGGGTCAGTAAGTGGTCTGACCTTGCAGTGGAAATGGAAACCAACTTTTAAAGGGAAAGTTTTCTTAGGAAACCTAAGGCATTGACTGTAGTGGTACCAACCTGAAAGACATAATGCTGATCCATCACATCTTAATTTAGTGAAGATGTGGGCAAGAGACAGTCCCCCCACTGCCCCAAAGGACCAATATATAAGACAGAATAAAAAAGAGAACACAATGCGAGTGGAGATGCTACCAAATACAAGTTCAGGCTCTGCTAGCTTAACAAAATGTACCTAACAGCCAAGGGAAAGGACTAGGTCTACTTGAGATTGGCTTTGCTTCATGTAGTAGACAGGAAATACATCAAAATTAACTGAGAACTGCAGTACAAACAAAGGGGCAATTTCCAATAATTATTTATAGTTGGTTTTCTTTCCTCATTTTCTTCCTGTATTGTTATGCCTCTGTATTGTACTTGTAAATTGTCCCTTAAGCAGTGAATTCTGTCCCTTTCCGTTTTATATATATATGACTGGTAATTGCACAATGGTATTTTCTCCTTTCTCATTCATCTTTTTTTCTCAAGGCTTGTTGAATATTTAAAGAAACAGTAGCTCAAGTTGTAATTTAATGCTGAGCAGTATGGACAGTATGGTTAATATATGAGTGATGTAGGGAACCTTCTAAGAATATTTGGGTCCAGTGGAATTGTGTGAGTTGCCAGCACTAGGGACAAAGCAAGTATTGTGCCCCTAACCTGTGGACTGTTAATAATCTCTGGGTGTTTCCAGGATAGCCTGCCTGGCAGATCTCAGTAATAAAAGAGGTAGGAACCATTTGTTGAGAACTCAAGTTCCTCAAAGAGTTGCCCCTGTTGGCAACAGTTCCACTTCAAGTGGTGGTAGCACTGGCTCTGAAAAGCCTGTGGCTACAAAGAGTAGATCGTTCATTCATTCATTTGATTTATATACCACCCATCTGGCAGAATGTAACATAAACTGTTGGAAAATAAAAATACAAGAATACAAAAATATTACAAATGAGAACATAATGAAAACAACATTCATAAAAATCAAAGATAAATAAGATATGCTAATGGCCAAGGAGATTAGATCACCAAATCAGTAAGGCAATGTATAGTAGCAGTTAATAACAAGCAAAAGCAGATTGAAATAACAAATTATTCAGACTTTTCTTGAAGATCAACAACGAGGGGGCCTGGCAGATCTCCGAGAAAAGTTAGTTCCAGCATTTAGGAGCCGCCACCAAGAAGGCTCGGTTCCTTGTTGTTGACATGCGCATCTCCCTCGGTGTTGGCACCCTCAGATGACCTGACAATGGGCAGAGGTGGGCAGATCTGGGGTAGGAGACACTCTGACAGATAGGAAGGTCTCAAACCATTGAGGGCTTTGTATGTCAACATTAAGACCTTGAAATCAATGCAATAATAAAGCGGCAGCCAGGAAGAAGAGGAGAGTAGGTGTGAGTGCAGTGGAGAATCCCAGCCATGCAGAAGGGAGAAGGAGCAAGGCAGTGGTGGGAGGCCATGAGATGCTCGTTGGTCAGAGCAGAGGCAGAAATGGGAGGTTAGGATTCGGATTGGGGGGAGGATGTGCAGTTGAGTTTGTGAAGCCTGAAGACATGTAGGGAACCCCAGGCTTGTGTAGAACATGTGAACATTGGTAGATTTTCAGTGGAGGGCACACTATTTTATATTTACTTTATTTTTAGTTTGCACCCCCTAACTTTTTCCTAGGAGAATGCCTCCGTGCACACACATACATACACCCACACTGTGCCACTGTTTGGGACTAGAGATTAGATCTTGGATAACACTTTTACAGATACCATGCATAACCAGAAAGACAAATTTGTGTGTCCCTGAATAGGTAAAGCCTAAATTCTCTCTAGAAAGAAAAATGATCAAGCTGAAAATGATATACTTTGGACACATGAGAAAACTTGACTGGCTGGAAAAGATATAATTATATGAAAGCCGAAGGCAGCAGGGAAAGAAGTTTTGAAATATGAGGTGGATTGAATCAATAAAGGAAGCCATGGGCTTGGGTTTGAAAGAGGTGAAAAGATCTGTTAATGACAGGACATTTGGAGGTCATTCATTCACTATGAGTCAGAAGTGACATGCCAAGAGTAAAAGCAAGAGCAAGAGCAGCATAGATGAGGAGACGGCATGCATCTCTGTCTTTCTTGGAAGGATGTTTGAATAGTAATTAGCTGAGAAACTGGCTGAAAGCATAAGGTAATCATTTTACTGTAGGTTGCCGTTTTCCTCCCAGCAGGAGTGGACGAGAAAGGTTAGGAAGTGTTCTTAAAGAGAGAAAAAAATGGGGAAGAAATGATAATTCTAAAACACGGCATTTGACTCAGACAAGGTCACAGAAACCCAGGTACTCGGCTGTCAGTTCACTGGTAAATATGAATAGATAAACATGTTGCATGCTATTTCCTCCCAATTGGCAACCTGATAATCATTGATCAAAATGTGGGCTATCTAGGATTCATTCATTTAGTTGACCTAAAAGTATTGGCTACTCCAGCTCTTTTACGCCAATGAACATGTCCTCCACATATCAGAGTGAATGTGGTAATTTGATGCAGTCACACAAATGTGCACTGGCAGCTTATGACAGCACTCCAGATGTTATTCTTGTTTCTTAATAGCAACAATGGGTGAGATGTGGGTATCATTGTATCATGCATTTCTCTCCCTTGCATTTTTGGTTGACTAAGATATGTCCAGTCTGATTGGCAATATTGCCTTCATAATATTTACAAGGCAGAAGGGTAGTGTTTTAACTAGAGATGGGCACGACTCAGGAAAAAAACTTCGTTTTCGTTTTCTTTTTCGGCTAGGGTCCGAGTCGTTTCGTTTCCGTTTTCGCGAAAAATCGGAAAAAATTAGTCGTTTCGTTTTTCGTTTTTTTCGTTATCGTTATACTGGTTTTTTTTGGGGGGGTAGCGGGCTCCTGGAGGCACCTCTGTGGGGTGGGTGCCTCCGCCGGCCCGCTATAAAGGAAGGGACAGCAGCAGCAGGCTCCAAGAGACCCCTCAACATGGGGGTCTCCCATCCTCACCTGCTGCTGCTGCAAAATGGCATGCACAACCATATGGTTATGCATACCATTTGCAGGCAGAGTGAGACCTGCTCGAGTACTTGATACCCTGGTACGAGCGTGTTGCCAGCCATTTTCAGGCCAGGCAGTGCCACTGCACCTGCTCAAGCACCTTGTCCCACGAGCGGGTCGCACCTGCCATGTCCCACAAAGAAGGGAATCGTACTTGCGTGTGTAGTGCAATGCAAGTCGATCTGGCTATGGGCTAAGGTGGATTAGGGTTAGGGCTAGGGTTAGGCTAATGACGGGTAAGGTTATGGTGGGCTATTGGGTTGCACCTCTGGGTGCCTCTCTGACCCACTAAGAAGACAGTCTGTGACGTATGGGTAAGGAGTCAAGGATTAGGGTTAGCGGGTTAGGGGGCTAGGGCAAGTTTTAGGGGGCTTTTTGGCACATCCCAGAAGTCTCAGTGGCCAAGTGGCCATGCGATTGGTGAGATGGCTCCAAAAATTTGCATGGTCGTCCCCTCCCACATGGCTGGCCAGGCCACTGGGCCAGCCCATCATTGCACACTGCGCAGGTGTAAAATAAAATAAAATAAAATAAAATCAATGGAGGACACAGGAGGAGAGGAGAGACATTTTGTTGCAAGAAAAAACCCACTGCTACTGTGAAAAATCTGGCAGTTCATACATTTCCGCGTGTTTCTGTTGTGCTTGTGTGTTTTTGGACCACGATTTCAAAAACAATATTGCATTCGCCGCCCCATTTTCGATCCCCCGCCCGCACCGCATGGCATGGCGACGAGGCGACTCGAGTCCGGCTGCCCAGGACGGGGGAAGCCGGGACACCCCCCTCCAGACCAGAAACCCCCCCTCCGGTAGGTGCCCTACTGAGTGAGTGCCCTTAGTCAAGCGGGCATTTTCCGCCTGCTTTTTGGCCCGGGAATGGGTGGGGGGGAGACCCGGGGGAGAGTTTAAAAAAGTTTTTTCCTGCGCCGTCCGTGCCGCTTGTGTTTGCGGCGGCCGTCGGCGTCTCGGCGAGAGTGGGCTTTTTGCGAGCCTGCGGCGAGTCCCACCAGACCAGAGCAGCCCAGGACGGAGGGGGGGGGAAGCCGGGACACCCCCCCTCCAGACCAGAAACCCCCCTCCGGTAGGTGCCCTACTGAGTGAGTGCCCTTAGTCAAGCGGGCATTTTCCGCCTGCTTTTTGGCCCGGGGATGGGTGGGGGGGAGACCCGGGGGAGAGTTTAAAAAAGTTTTTTCCTGTGCCGCCCGTGCCGCTTGGTTGCGCTTTGGCGGCCGGCGGCGAGACTGGGCTTTTTGCGGCGGGCGAGTCCCACCACCACACCAGAGCATCCCAGGACGGAGGAGGGGGGGGAGGCCGGGCGGGGACCTCCAGAAACCACCCCTCTGGTAGGTGCCCTGAGGCACGGCAGGCATTTTTCCGCCTGCTTTTTGGCCGGGAACCGGGCTTTTTAACTTTTAAAAACTTTTTTTTTCTGTGCCGCTTGGCATCGCGCGCGATCGCGCGATGCAAGTAACGAGCACGACAAATCAGACCAAATTGTTCGTTCGTCGGTTCGAGCTCGAAGTCTGGCGGAGTAATTCCCGTTTCCGTTTCCGTAGAGTAACGGAAACGAGTAACGGAAACGGAAACGGAAATACCGCTAAGTCGTGCCCATCTCTAGTTTTAACCATTATGATCTATTCCTGTAAGTTGTCTCTAGAAGCAATCAGCCTTGCTTGTTAGTAGTACAATGATTTACAACAATAGTGGTTTTTCATACACTTTATTAATAAAAAATGGCTCTCAAGCCCAATGAGGAATCAAGCGTTTTGTCTCACCTTTGAGATAAGTATAAACTTCTTCTGGTTTTACTTTAGATAAAACTCAGAGATGACAGTATGGAGATCCGTAGTAGAGAGGAGGAACCTTCACTTCCCCTCTTATAATATTAGAACCGAAGGAAATTGATCAGCATTGGGTAACATTTTATCTTACAATCCATTTTTCCTCTGTGGAACTGTTTGGCACAAGATTAAGTGATGATTATTGGGTACGATCAGGGTACGAACAGCCTGAGATTAGAACTGATTGATTGACTCATTGACTCATTATCTCTTTGCTAAAACACACAAGGAAGGGAAACAGTGTTGTAAAGGAAACTCTTATCTGCCTCCAGTAGGATTCTTTTGTTTTGGAGAAGGTGCATTTTGTCTGAAATAGTTTTAAGGGAAAAAGGTGAATTCTTGGATCATGTGTCTAGGAGCAATGGTTAGTGATAGCAACTCAGTGGATGCATTTTCACTTCCCTTTTCAGAGCTGATATGCCTCTGAATACGAACTGCTGAGAGGCAACAGCAGTGGACATGGTGGCATTTGTCTTTTACTTGTGCTTCAAAAAGGCATGATACTTGGGATGCAGGAATTTAAAATGCATACTCCATCCGTTCAGAAAATCTGGTCTATCCCCAGAACCCAGCAACTTTCTTTGAGTGAATCCTACTTAAAAAGGGAAGTTCATCCTGCCCATTGCCAAAGCCTTATGTGCAAGCATACCCAGTTTAAATAAACCCCTTGCACGAGGAGGGCGGGGGACTTGGACAGAGCCAAGAATTGGTCTGGAATCCTGCTCAGGGTCCAAACCCTAGCAGAGGGCCCACTGATGAGTTACCTCTGGACATGAAGAGGCAGGGATTAGCAGCAGCAGGTGGTGCTCCGTCATCGATCCAAAGGGAGACTGCAGCCAAGAAATCAGAAGAAGACTGAGACTTGGAAGGGCGGTAATGAAGGAATAAGAAAAGATCATCAAGTGTAAGGATGTGTCACTGGAGATCAAGACCAAAATCATCCACACTGTTGTATTTCTTATTACCATGTATGGGCGTGAAAGCTGGACAGTAACGAAAGCTGAAAAGAAATTATTGATTTGAACAATGGTGCTGGAAGGGAGCTTTGCAGATACCCTAGCCTGCCAGAAAGATGAATCAGGTGGGTCCTATATCAAATAAACCCTGAAATATCTCTGGAGGTGGAAATGTGGAAACTGAGGGTGGCATACTTTGGGTACCTCATGAGAAAGCAGGATTCTCTAGAAAGCTGGGAGAGCTTGAAGGCAGCAGGAAAAGAGAAAGACCAACATTGAAACAAATTGACTCCCTAAAGGAAGCCACAGGCTTGGGTATGGCGGAGCTGATCAGGGCTGTTGAGGACGGGGCCTTCATTTGGAGATTGCTCCCTCATAGGGTCACCCTCAGTTGTTGGCAACTCGGCAGAGCACAGCAACAGGCAATGATGGGTGTGGCTACAGATGAAGCAGCGTAGTTTGGATGCTTCAACAACAGCAACAGAGTTCTAGGGATGCTGAACCATTCCTTATTCTCTGTACGCAGAGCCAGCAAAATGACAGCCTAATTTTTCTGTTTGATGTCAATAAAATAATGGATTTTACCTTCCTTGTTAATTTCTTGCCAAGCTTCTTCTTCTTCTTCTTCTTCTTTTTCTTCTTCTTCTTCTGAACCAAGCAGATAATTAAGAATTTTGACTACATGATTTGTGCCACGAAACTTACTGAATGTTTACCTTACAGGCCGGGCTCAGACAACAGGCGTCACAATGGCCGAGAGCGAATGTCCAGCACCAGCGAAAAGGGAAGCCTGCCCATGGAGTCCAGCAAGGAGACCCGCTACTGTGCAGTGTGCAATGACTACGCTTCAGGCTACCATTATGGTGTTTGGTCCTGTGAGGGCTGCAAAGCCTTCTTCAAAAGAAGCATTCAAGGTAATAATAATATCACTGCCAGCCAGTACATACCTCACCTGCAATCAAGTAATATGGGTTAAGTTGGTGAGCTAGCAATAAAAAAAAGATTATGAGTGCAAATCTGTGATTATAATAATTATATTCTTGATCATTCTAAACCAGATTTCGAAAGTGATTTCAGGGGCTAAGTTGCATTTGTAGCACACCCCAAAAGGTGTGTGTGTGTGTGTGTGTGTGTGTGTGTGTGTGTGTGTGTGTGTGAGAGAGAGAGAGAGAGAGAGAGAGAGATTTGTTCAGTTGTACTGTGTTTATCTACTTGTGATTTCTGCTTGTTTAGTGGCCATATGCTACAGATAGCCTGGGAGTTTTAAGGGAAGCAGCTTCGCTTCTCTATCTGTTTCCCCTTGAGTATTGCTGTAATGCTGTATTTCCTATATGTACAACTCTATTAGCAACAATAGTTGTGTGCTGTCAAGTCAGTTCTGAGTTATGGTGACTTTTCCCAGAGCTTTTATGTTATAGATTACTCAAAAGTGGTTTGGCATTTTCTTCTACTCGGGGCTCTCTGGGGCCATGTAGTTTAACTCATGTAATTTAACATTTCACTCTCCAACTCTTGTCAAACTCCAATTCCCATCATACTGAGTTAGTTTAGGCAATTATAAGAGATCATGGAGCTGCAGTCCAACAACATGTGGATGGTCACAACACTTGCTGAAATTCTCAGGCCCAGACAAATCTTAAAACTATTTTGAAAGGTGTTTCCCTGTTCACATATTCTCTCTAAACAGTAGACAGGCAAAGCTGAAATGAATATATTTAGGTATAACTAAGTACATACCGGTCAAGTTTTGGATTTGAAAAAAAGGGAAATTTTCCCACACCTGCCACGAGCCATCCCACCACCACAACCAAGCTCCAATAGCTCTTAAATGTTAAGATAGGTGTACAAGAAACACACACACACACACACACACACACACACAGAGAGAGAGAGAGAGAGAGAGAGAGAGAGAGAGTATTTTTTGCTCTATAATACACACTTAGTTTTCTGAGGAGGGAATCATGAAAAATGGTTTCATGGCCAGGGAATCCTGGTTGCAAAAGGAGAGGCTTGCAAGTAACGTGATTGGAACTGTGGAATCCAAGTTGCAGAAGGGGAGGCTTGCAAACCAGGTGATTGGAACTGTGGAATCCAAACTTCAAAAGGGGAGGCTTGCAAACCAGGTGATTGGAACTGTGGAATCCAAACTTCAAAATGGGAGGATTGCAAACAAGGTGATTGGAACTGTTGAATTCAAGCTGCAAAAGGAGAGGCTAGCAAAGGAAGTGATTGGGACTGTGGAATCCAAGCTGCAAAAAGGGAGGGTTGCAAATGAATTGATTGGAACTGTGAAATCCAAGCTGCAACTGGGGAATCCAGGGTTGCAAACAAGGTGATTGGCACTGTGGGTTCCAAGCTGCAAAAGGGGAGATTTGCAAACGAGGTGATTGGGACTGGGGAATCCAGGCTTTCAGAAGGGAAGAGCAGAGGCTCAGTGTAGGAAACCTGTTTGAAAATGAGGGGATTTTTGACTGGGGAATCTTGACTGCAGAAGGGGAGGGGTGGGGAGAAGCTCCCTGGAGGAAGCCTCTTTGCAAACAAGGTGATTGGAACTGTGGACTCCTGGCTGCAGCAGGGGATGGGAGAGGCTCGATGCAGTTAACTTCTCTAAAAGGAAGCAATGGGGAAAAAACTGGGGGGAGTAGAGCCACGTGTCTTGCTCTTGTGCCCCCCTTTCCCAGCCACCAGTGCTTGCAGGATTCGGGGGGATGGGGGGAGGGGGGAAAACTCAAAGGAAAACCTTGGCGGAGACACCCCATACCACCCTCTCCCAAAGGGATGCCTAGCTCATGGCTGCTCTCAGAGTCTCTCTCTCTTTCCCCGTCCAAGTGCAGGGCAGGGACATACACACACACAAGACTCCCCATCAACCTCCCAAATCTCCTCCAGGATGAGACCCATAAGAAGCTGCTGCCCCCTTGCAAGGCCTCCGTGCAAGACCCACTCAGCCGTCTGGATGACACCAAAGATCTCCCCCATATCTTCACCCTCACCCTCTAACCTGCCCCTCTTTCTCCCTCCCTATCGCCCACCTCCTTCCAATCCTTCAGACGAGAAACTCTTGAGGAGTCCAGGCGGCAACGGAGCTCCCCTGGAGACCATAGAGAAGGAATGGAGAGATGGGCCCCCTTCAGGCTTCCCCCGAGAGAGGGGTTGAAGGGGGAGGAAGGCAGGAGGGGCAGAGAGGGATTAAGTTTATGGGAGGGAATCAATTCCCCAATAAGCTCTCCCTGCTGCGGGTGCTCGAGGGAGGCTTTTGGCAACTACATCTCAAAGGGGGGGGGGGTTGCAATTGCCGCAGGATTCAGGACCCTGGTGGGCCATCGTTTGAGGATCCCTGCACTTGATGCTTGAAGAATCCTGGAAGAAAAGTAAGAGAACAGCCTGCCTGGTGGGTACCAGATTTTTTTCCAGGAAAATAATAATCTGGGAAGATGATGGGTAAGAGGGGTAAAAAGTTGCCCGGGCAATATGGAACACTTGACAGGTATGAGTAAGTAGAGTTATGTTTCATGCAGTTCAACTAGATAACACAGACCCATATTGTGTATGTATGTTATTTGTAGTCTTCCACTTAGGGTCTGAGCACAATCTCTTGGAGGCTTTTCATCTGGAAAGGAACTGCATGATTTTGATGGAATTCAAAGAACTGAAATAGGTTTTACGGAATGGCTCCAGGGATTGCTCAATTAATATGCAGAAGGGAGGGGGCAACTGCACATGGCGATCCATGTGGTAAGTGGGCGCCTCAAGAGTAGATTCATTATCATTACCAATAACGTATGTACGCAAAGAGGTGCCCTCAAGCACAAGAACAGGACTTGTTCCGTTCACATGCATCTTTTGCCATCATTAAGATTTGCCAGCACATATTTGGCATGCTATAAGCTGAAGGGTAATTGAAACTCCTCTTCACTTTGGGCAGCTCTTAACATCAAGGGTTTACATTGAGCCAAGACAAAAACTACTCATGATTTATTGTTCTGCTACAGCCCTTGAGTTCTTGGAAGCATTGGCGCTTACAACCAACACAAAACCCAATCAACCTTTTTGGAATCCCTTAACTGTGTTTCTAAGAGCAAGAGCTGAAGTATTCAGAATGCACCAAACAGTTTAAAGCACTGAGTATTTCTGACCTTGAGATATTTGAAATCCAGCCTTTTTAAAATGATACACTAAGTTGGGGTGTGTTTTTTTTTCAAACATCAAGGCATGCTGCTGCAAGTTGTCTGTTACTCAGCACACATCTTGTAATGAAGATGAAGGAACTGGGCTGAACTAGACCTATGGGTCTGCTATTTTATTTTATTTTAATCTTGATAATGGCAGCATTATTTTCATAGCCAGCTTTTTAATATTGCATATTGATATCCTACCTGGTGCTTGTTCTTTTTGAGCGGTGCCCCCCTCCCATGTGTTTGCCTGCTGTATAAGAAGAAAATGGAGTCTCTTGGCTGGTTCCATCCCCTGTGATATGTACCACATTACCTTCAATCTTGCTCTCAAGTCTGGGTGATTGCAAAGGGCAGCTTTCTCACAGACAAGAGATTGTGCTGTTTGTGGACATTCCATAGCATCTGGACAGCTGATAGCACCTGCATGTCAGAGTGCTGGCAGAAAGACAGCTGCACCTGTGAACATGTCTCTTGACAGATGTTTATATTCAGTGCACAGAAGTGGAGCCAAGCACACTAGGTCAGCACACTCATGTATGAAGATTTTTTTTAAAGTCCAGTCTAATCCCGTGCCTTCTAGATGGATTCAGCTGCAATTCCTACAATTTCCAGTCATTAAGACTGTTGACATGCCAGCTGAGTAATGAAAGTTGTAATCCAACACAAATAGAAGTCAGCGACTTGGGAAAGACTTTTGGAGTACCTCTTAATGTCAGGTGGCTTTTGATGCCACAAATGCTGAACTGACTAATCATGTGGCCTGCACAATATTCTTTCATAGTGAGGCTCTTCAGGCTTACTGTGTACAGTATGCAAAATTAGCCACAGGGATTACTTGTTTCAGTAGATCTGCATTCAGCAGAATACTTGTGCTATCCCAAGGGTACCTCATGAGCTGAAACTGTTTGCATATTTAGGAAGAATTTTTCATCACTCAGTGACTTCCTGGTCTGTTGGATAAAAACTCTAATCATCTCCAGCCAACATGTGTTTTGTTTTGAATATCAAGAGTGACAAATGCAAGATAGACACTGTTTAATTTTGGGGAGCTATATATCCCAGTATCCCACACCTAGCAAGCTGGCCATGGGATCCTGGGGGTTGTCTCCCCCTTCTCCCAAAAAAACACATTTTCTAACTCTGGGCAAGAGGAAACAAGGGAGGAGAGAGAGAGAGAGAGAGAGAGAGAGAGAGAGAGAGAGAGAGAGAG
>JAHTLZ010000265.1:79551-127320 GCA_023846285.1 Phrynocephalus versicolor | reverse complement strand
AGAGAGAGAGAGAGAGAGAGAGAGAGAGAGAGAGAGAGAGAGAGAGAAAGAGAAAGAGAATTGGGTAGTCTCAATTCACATCTGATGTATGATGGCCCTAATAGAGTTTTCAAGATCTATGAGATATTTCAGGAGTGTTTTTACCTGCAACACTTTGGGGGTTTCCACAGCAGAGCAGGGATTTGAATCCAGCTCTCCTGGGTACCAGTCCATCTCTCTATCCACTACATCGTGTTGGTTAGAGAGAAGGTTGATTAATTAGAAAGAAATTCCTTCTGCATGACACTCTCTCTGATGTATAATATTCCTTTAAGAGTTTTGAAAGGCTATTCTGACTGTCATCAGCTATTCCTCTGCATGAAAAAAACCTTCCTCTCTTTGTTTCACCTGCTTTTAAAAGGAGAAAAATGGAGGGTATTGGAATGCTTGTTGGTGTCCGAGTGATGGGATTTTTTTTAGGACAGAGAAAGGCACTCTGATTCTTTCTAAAGGCTGTCATCTGCAGATTTCTGAAACTCATTTATTGTATGATGCTTAAAAAGATACATTGTTATTTATATTCCTCCAAATGCCTGGGACAGTACCATTTACCTTTGACCTCACATATTATGTTCAGCATCCTCATATGGGTGCTTGTGTGACTGCCCTCCTTTGTTATGGGATGAAGTCAATTTGATGCTTTTTGACTTCCAGAATTGCAACAATAATCCAACCTCCCTGGAAGTTAAACCCCTTTTAGAGAGTAATTTTTAGAGTTGAGGTTTATATTTCATCTTTAAGTTCTACTAGATTGACACAGAATTCACACTCATCTTTCACCTTTCTTCTACTACTACTTCTTCCTTCCATTCCTATCTTGGTTTTCTGTCTAAAAAATGTTGTGGCAACAATTTTTCAGTTATGGAAGCAGCCGCTAATGGTCATCAAGACTGACAGAGGAATAAAAAAAGGATTATTTTCTTTAGTTAAAATAGCCAGTCTTGGTGGACTTTTGAGGATAACATGAAGACTTGAGGAATTTCAGACTTTAATAGATGATTTGTACATCCCAAGAACAGGGAGGAGAATTTTCAGTTTGGGGTGTGGTACTCTTTCATCAGTTGATCTTCTAGATTTGGATTCAGAAAGATGACCCATTGTAATAAGGCTGATCTTATAAAAAGCATGAAATGTCACTTTGTTCTCTTTCTTTTCCTACATCAGAAAACAATTGACACTAATATTCAGATGATTCTGGGACACAACACAACAGAAGAGCTCTTGCCACATATTGCTTAACATGACAAAAAGAAATATTCACTTTTGCACATTTTTTTCCTGGGAGTTATGGCCAGGAGCCCTGCACGGAGCATCTAGAGATATTCCCACAGCTTAAATTTCATTATGGAAAAAACGCCTGTAGTCAGTCCCCTTTAAAAAGACCCAAGGTGACTACCTCTATCAGTCTTCATAGAACACATTTGTACTGCTGTCTCTAGGGGGAAACCTGGAATTTTCCATGTGAAAGCTGTGAGAGGCAAAGCACACAGCTGGAAGGAAAGGACGGTGTAAGAGAAGACAAGAAAATGAGCTTCATGTCCTTGAATGTGCAAGGTTGAAGCCACAGTTTAGAGATAATTGCTGACCATGATAACTTGAGAGGGAAAGCATCAATGCGCCCAACATTTACAAATGTCTAAAAGCCAACAACACAACCTATTCAGCCACAGAAGCAAGCCACTGATGGATCTTTGTAGTCATATCTTTTACCCTGTTCCACCCCATATAGGATTATCATATGGACTGTACAAGATAGAAACGATGAAAATTTGTGATATATTTATGCAAACTAGCTTGGCAAAAGAAGAAGCAGAAGAAGCAGAAAGCAAAGCATGCTCTTATATACTGTCCCATAATGTTTAGCACACTCTCTGGGTGGCTTGCAATGTATGCAAGCTACATATTTCTCCCCATTCACATGAGCTGGGTACCTATTTTACCAATGTCAGAAGGATAGAAGACCGAGTCAACCTGGAGCTGGCTACCTGGGAATGACCTCTGGGTCATGAGCACACTTTTGGTTACAGAACAGCAGCTTAACCGTGAGGCTCAGTCTTTTAGGAGAAATAGATGAAAAGAGATACATAGACATAAAGTCTGTGATTAAAAAAAGAGAGTTCCTTAATTGTGGAAAGTGCCGGAACATAAAGCAAGAACTTTCCTCACCTCATATAATTTACAAATTAGCTTATTTTATTTTGCAAGCGGTCTTCACATCTTAAGCACTGGATTCCTTTGAAGAGATTTTCTCAAATTCAAAAGACTGACTGTATTATGGTTTTCCAACATAAGTGTGCTTTTTGAGCCTTAATTACAGGGTATCTGTAGTGTCTGTTTTCACACAGAGACAATGTATATCATTGCCAGTGACTCAGATCGTGGGTGCACAATCCAAAAACTTAACATGTAATAAACACTGTGAGACAGTTCATTTCTAGTTACACTCATCTCTTTAACAATATGTCCTGATTGCTGTTCCAGACCACACTTTGGAAAGGTAGGAAGTGTGGACAATTTGTCTAGATGCTGGGCTTTGAATGGGATTGCCAGGTCAGCATTTCTTCAGATTCCAGGTTCAAAGGCTGCAATCTGGTTGTAGGCATTTGTGATGTTACAATGGGGCAGGCTCAACAGCAGAATCCACAAAATCATGAGTCAGGGATTGACAGACAGATGATGCCGAGAGTCCGTGATGAAGTTAATGTCAAGATGCGAGTAGCATCAACAGCTTTAGAGCATGGAAGATAGAGATAAGGCTACTTCTAATGTATAAAAATGACTTGACTTGAAGCCATGTGACATTTCGGTTTACCTATTAGTCAGCATCCCATTTCTGAAAATTACAGGGCAAAAACCAGAGACCTGGAGAACATAGCCCAAAATCTGAGTCTTTGGGCCAAACTGAAGATGTGGAAAATCTAACAGAGAATGTTGGCTTGGCTTCTAAGACCTAGTATTGCAATATTGAGGAAGCCAATTTAAGGAACATGGGATTGGGGTGGCATTTCATGCGGTACACCTCTACAACTTCTATTGACATACAGTGGAGAACACTACTTCAAACAGTATCATGCTCCACTCATTTTCCTTGCATTACTGTGAAGTATTTATTTGATAATCCTCACATATTCTATCTTCATAAAGCATTCTAGAAGGCAAAAACTTTCAGGTAGCTTTTGTGTATTACTCACTTAAAATCTCCTTTCCATAAAAATTAATTGGGGAAAAGAACTATCATAAATATTGTGTGAGTAATTATTCTTTTTAACTGCTGCTTATATTGGAGCATAAATAGTTGTGTAGCTGCAGTTTTTCTCTCTCCCTTTGAGACACATGGAAAAATAAAATCACATCTGTGGTTACTTTTTTTGAAGTTTTGCCCAGAAAAGGAGAGAAATCCTTTAAAAACTGGACCAAACTCTCCAAGGATTCTGCAGAATGACATAAAATTTATATTATAATCATATTTTCTCTTTCAGACATAAAACAGTCATATTAACAGACAAAAAGTCTTCCATTTTTAAAATAAGAGAACATTCTATAGTGTTAGCCTTGCATTTTCACGGTAATGGTATATTGTGGGGGGATCGCAACCAACCCCTGGGTGGGCCTCCTGCTGTAGCTCCCCCCCCCCCCCGAAAAAAAAGTTTTTGGGGAGCAGCTGCTTTCCATTCTCCAGGTTGGCAGGAGGGAGGCACTGGTGTCTTTGAGGAGTGATGACTGGCACCTGGGTGAGCAAGAGGAGACTATGGAATGGACATGAAAGGAGGTTGAGGAGACAGGTTATGGAGACTGGGGATACGCAGTAAGGAATCCGTGGAGGGAGGAGAACCTGAGTCGGAGTGCCAGTGAAGCTCTAACCCATCCTCTCTGTAGTAGCTATCTCGACCTGTGAGCTGGAGGAAAATTCTTAGGAAGATCCTTCAAGCAGTTTCCTGGTGTGGAGAGACAGAGGCTGGAGAACAGGGACTGTATCCAATCCAGGCCTAGTGTCCCCGTCTCAAGGGAAGAGAGATGCCACTCACTCCAGCACCAGAACCAACTCCCTTGCCCATAGCTTCACAGCCCCCGTGCCTGAGTTGCCTAACAGGTCTTGCAGTGCTCAGTCCAACACAGCTGAGGTGCTGCCAGTGCTATCACCAGTGGGAGAGAGGAGAAGGCTACTCAAGAAGTGAGAGGACAGCCAGCTGTGTGGCATGACGATCAAACTGTAGTACTGTAGGGGAAAGTCTGCTCATGACCCCAGTTTGATTCTGGTAGGCAGCTTGAGGTTGACTCAGGCGTCCATCCTTCTGACGTCAGGAAACTGAGTATGGGTATTTGTACACGACCCCTAAACTCCGCCGCAAATGGTTGCCAGCTGCGGAGCTTACAATTGTTTCCCCACCAGCTCCGGAGTGTGCAGGAAATTAAGTGCGACCACGCCCACCTAAGCGCGTCCCAGCGCACTTTTCATGTACCTGCTCTTGGAGGGTGAAAATCCCCAGATCCGAATATAATCTGGTGAGTGCCCGGCTCTCCTCGCTTCTGTTTTTTTTTTTTTTTTGCCTCCCGCCCCTTTAAGAGCTACTTAAGAGAATGGAATGCTGCTGGGGCAAGAGCAAGACGGCGGAACGGAGGTGAGCCACGTTCTTTTCTTCCTTTTTTTCTCCCTCCCCTGACGCAGACAGGAGCAAGGAAGTGCGGAGGGGTGAGGACGCAGGAAGAGCAACGAACCCCCAAGATCTCTGGTCCGAATTTAAGTGGCCAGCGGATCTTAGGGGTCGTGTGAAAAGGCCCTATGTTGCTCATGGGGGAGAGAGGATGTGTAGCCTGCATGCTGTAATTAAACTGTAAACTGCCCAGAGAGAGCTTTAAGCATTATTGGGTGGTATATAAGCAATACACCTTGCTTTGCTTTGGTGCCTGTCAATAGCCACTTCTACCGTCCCTTGTTAAACCAGACTGGGCTCATTTATTTCAAGGACATCACTGGCCTCGGCATTTGGAACTGAAACGAGTACTGAAGTGACGGTTGCCAAGGGACCAGTAATGGGATTTCGGTCTGCTAGGTGCTATAGGGTAGTGACAGGGAACCTCTGTTCAAAACACCTGACTCAGTAAAAACACTATAACCACAACCTGGACCCAATAGAAATATCAATAGGACGCTCCCAGGCTGCTGGTTCTGCAACAGGTATTGGTAGCAGCCTTCACATTGACTTAGGCAATTATTCCCAAAGGAAAACAGAGTGCTCAGAGTGCTATTTTGTATGTTCAGTTCTAAAAATACTGGAGGAAGCTCAGTGTGAGGGGGTGGGTGTGCCTGACCCCAGATGTGAGGGGCAAGGCCATGTCTGTTACATAAGCTTTAAATGAATATATGAGTACACTTATTTCTCAGAATAATACAATCATAGAGCTAGGAGGGACCCCATTGTCGTCAAGTCCAAGTGGAAGCCAAAATCAGAAATCCAAAGCTAATTTAGTACAGTACTGTAATGAGAATCCAACTTTTCTTGATGTAGTTACATGCTGATATAGAAGGAACAGGGAAGTAAAATGCTGAAGAACTGCAGAAGGGAAGATATTGATCTCCAGAGTCCAGAATCTCAGCCAAATATGGACAAGTCTGTTCATCTGTAGTCCTTGTTAAGAACAGTGTCAAGGGGTCTCACACAGTCTTGATTAACTATTCCACTTTAAATTTTCTTTAGCAGCCAAATTGGTAGGAATAGCATATTTCAGCTGCCTTATGAACCTTACTGTGGTATCCATTTCTGTGACGATGAATGGCATCTGGACCAAAGCTTGGCAGTCACTTCACTCTTGTTTTCATCTGGCTTTTTTTTTTTTTGCATCTATTGGTACAAGGAGCTTTCTTGTGAAACATAGTGCTCATTTATCTTCAGTGTGTGCCAGGAAGTGGATTGTAATCCACAAAGGCAAACCGAATGAAATCTGCAGACCTTTAAACTGCTATAATCTTTTGTTGTTGTTTCTCATTTCATCTTTATCTGACATTTTGTACAGATTTTGTAACAGGTTTTGACTATACTTCCTGTCAGCCCTAGTCAGCAGTGCCAGTGTTTAAGGGATGATGGAAGTTGTAGGTCTAATCAAAGCAAAACAAAGCAGAAAGGCTACCGTTGCTCACCAAAATATCAATGCCAAGATTTACGGTAGATTTTTTTAAAAACTCAGCTCCAGCACTAGTTTACAGTACACTGAGTTAGTTGCAAGAGAACGTAATTCATATGAACATCAAATGGCACCACTTTAAGAATTGAACCTTAAACATATTCCTAAGGAAACATATCTTCAGTGAGCTCCCCTGACAAACCAAAAAGATGTTACAAGTTTCTCTGGTCATGCAGGTGGGATGAAATATCCCCTCTAAATTTTATACATTTGTATAACATTAAAGAATACAATGGGACTTGGAGATTTGGGTACTCAGACTCAGAAAGCCTTTGGCCCTAGCACAGTTGAAATTAGATCTGAGCCCCCAAATTCCTCAAGTGGCTTTTCTACCTGAGGAAAATTCTGAGCCCTTTCATCGGGGAAAGGGAGGCATCTTGCAGCCTGCCCAGAGTACTGCTGTTCAGGAGGGATGCCACGTGATATCTAGGCTGACCATCTCGTTGCTGTTGCCATCTACAACAGCAGAAGAAGCTAGCAGACACAGGAAGTGGTACTGCCATGGTGGTATAGTGGACAGACTAGGGGCTCGGTCACATGTCCCTTTAAAAACAGTTTAAATTACTAAATAAATCGTGCCCAAAAATGCCGTCCTCATGGCCTCCGGACTTTTTGAAAAAAAAGAAAAAAGAAAACCCGGTAATGCTCCCTTAAGCGAGGTTTCTGTGACTCACCTTCCAGGCTGGGCATTTTTTGCCTCGCTTTCAAAATCCAGCTTTTAAGGAGGCAGACGCTGTGTGACCACGCTGATGATCCGGGTTTCTTTTTCTTTCTTTTTACATAGCACCCACCGGCTGTTCCTGGGGCCGATCGGCGCTGTTTTTTTTAATTTGCCTGCATATCGGAGTAACAGGAAACTCTATATGTCCGACAAACATTAATTCCCCCCAGAAAAGTCTTCTGTTTTTTTTTTTTCAAATGCTAGCACCATCTGCTGGCCAAGAGGACTGAACTGCACTTTAAAATTGAAAAAACAGATTTTGACGTGAGACCTCTTCTCCCACATTTAAATCACGTGATGGGACGAAGAGGAAAAGCCGGACCTTCAGAAGATCAGGATCGAAGCCCAGGTGTGACCACAGCCTTCGGCTCAGGAAATGTGGGTTCAGATCCCTAATTGGCCACTAGTAAAACCACTCCTCAAATGTCTCTCATGATGTCTCTTGTTACAATAGGTATAAGCCAGATGCTGTGTGATGGCAGGTAACTCTAACACTGCCACTGTTAGTGGTGAGGCCCACCCTTGAAAATCTGTTGGGATTTTTTTTATTACCTGTGGCGAAGACATCTGGTGAACTTGAGTGAAATTTCCCATATCTGTACAGGATGGAAAATTTTGTGAAGCCATTTACCACAACTCTGACTGAAAGCCCTGTAATATAAATGATTCATGTATAACTTGTCCCATTGATTTCAATCTCAGCAAAGACATAATTCTTTCCTCTAGATTTAGGCTTTGATCCTACTGTTTTACAGTTCTGCATCTTAAATAAGTTATGTAACCTGTATCCGAAATCACTTGTGTAACTGAGGAAAGTCTTCCTTATCATCCATTTCCAACAGGTGGTATTTATAAAAAGCATCTTGGGTATTTATAAAAGCATTTTGGAGAAACAAATACATAAAATATTTGGATTACAAGTGACCCGAGATCTTCCTGGAACTTGCTGTTGCAATACTTTTTTGTGTGTGACATGGAGGCATTTGGATATCAGAAACAACTGAGGAAGTTTGTTTTTGTTTTATATAAAATGTCATTTTATATCTTAAAAGGGCATCCCCCCTTTTTGTTTAAATCACAAAGGACATCGGTTCTTAAATTCCCTTTTAGCCATATGGACTGTGTATCAATTAGTAGCAGCTCAGTTTCCAGTGTATGTAAGCTAATAGCAATTTATATGACTATTGTTTCCAAAAGAACCATTTGCTTAGATGAAGGAACCATATGCACGGCCACAGCTTTCCCTTGGCCAAGATATTTCAAAACGCCGTGTTTCACATCCTCTTTTTCCAGTGACCTCCCAATCTCTTAAATTTGAATTATTAGCCATTGTTTCTTTTTTTTCGTTAAATCATTCCATATTCCCCTTAAAGTACTGAAAACTACCCATAGTATTTATGTGCGTTTTTAGATGCAGCTGATTGAATGATATTGCAGTGTCCGAAGGGACAACGGGTGTGTTATATTTTAATAATGATATTCTACCCAAGGCACAGATTTTCTTTCTCTTGGCTTGGTTGCCACCATCTTTGCTTAAAACCGTCTCCACAGATCTGGAAATTAGGCTTGGTTCACTAAAGGAGTGTAGTTAATGAATATCTGAAGTAAAATAATTATTATAAGTCAAATTTAAAGGAGCATGTGGCTCTATTGCCCAAAGTTTTTCCAGTATAGTACCATGACAATAAAAACTCTATTCTATTCTATTCTATTCTATTCCAACTACTCCCTCTTCCAAGAGGAAAGAGAGAGGAAAAGGTGAGATCCTTTAGCTACCTATCCCACCTGCTTTATTTGCATGAGTATTAAGGTGATCCCCTGACCTGTAGAAAAAAGGAACATGGGGCACAAGTATCCAAGACTGTGTGTATCTTCTTAATTCACAAATGCACCTCTACTTTACAATGGTTAATTGTTTTTTACATTTAATTCACAACAAATTGGCCTGCCTGGTTACTTTTCAATTTTGCATTCAGTGTAAATAAAACCATCATGATCTAAAAGAGTATTTTAAAAATGGTTTAAATTTTGTTTTTTTAAAAAGAAACACCATCTTTGTAGTCCTTGGCTGAAATGCAGAAGCAAGTCACAACTAGAGTAGGCTCATTGAGTCTCTGACAGCTTTTACATGACCTCTAAAATCCGCTGGCAACTTAAATTTGGACCAGAGATCATGGGGTTTTGTTCTGTTTCTGTGTTCCCACCCTTCTGCATTCCACTGCTCCTGTCTGCAGTGAGGGGAGGGATAAAAAAAGGGAGAAAAGAATGCAGGCTCACCTCCGCTCATCTCCGTCTGCCGGTCGGAGCAGCCCTATAGGGATTCCTGTCTCTTAAAGGGGCGACAGGACAAAAAAACCCAGAAGGCGAGGAGAATCCGGCATCCACAGCTTTATAATCCGCATCAGAATTTTTTTTACCTCTGGAGAAACCTCTGGAGACCAGTTACTTGTAAAATACGCTGGGGTGCGCTTAGGTGGGCGTGGTCATACTTAATTTTTTTTAAAAGTCCACAGCTGGTGGGAAAACAATTTTAAGCTCCGCATCTGGGAGCCCTTTGCCTCAGATTTTAGGGGTCGTGTAAAAGCAGCCATTGTGGTTTAATTCAGTGGGCCTATTCTAGTTATGGCTCACTGCTGGATTTCAGCCATTGTATTACATCTTACACTATTCCCATTTTAAAATTTCATCTCTTATCTTCTAATGCTGAACTGAAGCTTCCCAGTGGTGAGATGACATACTATATTTATATGCTTGGGAAACCCCTGATGTATACAGAAATATATAGAATGGAAAGAATATCCCACTAACAAATAGGAATGTCATGATGGTGGTTTCGTTCTAGATCTCACAGCTTTAACTCTTCTCTGGGTTCAGAGGAACAGCAGAGAAATCTCCTTTGCTGACACCCAGACTTTAAGACTTGAAGGATAAATATCTTAGAGCCAATAGAGCTAGGCATATTTAACTGAAGGTGAAACTACATCATGAAAATATGCCTGGATCTGTTCTGATCTGCATTTTTTAAAATCATGCTTCCATGGTGAAATCGCTATAGCTATCTAGACATCAAACAATTTGATGAAGCTGGCCAAAAGAACAGGGCCGGCGCTAGGGTTTTTTGCACCCTAGGCGGCGGGCAGGCAGCAACGGCGGGGGTGGTGGTGGCGGGGGACAGCAGGCTGGCCGGCGGTGGGGCGGCGGCCCCCCCTCTCCATTTTGGTGCCCTAGGCAACTGCCTAGGTCGCCTTAATAGACGCGCCGGCCCTGCAAAAGCACTATGTTCACATGGAGCTCTCTAAAAGTACAAGCTGCCTTTGACAAAATACTAATTGGCAATCTCCATTTCAATCTTTAATTTTTGGTTTATTTAAAGTAAGCTAGTGATGTAGTGTTCCAGTTCTATCTTGGAATCCTGTTTTTTATTATTATTATGAAATTCAGTAAAAACTGCAATACTAAACAGAAATCAAGATCAAATAATATATATACAAGGGGGGAAATTAATCATAATACAGCATAACAAAACAAGCCCCATGCAACCCACCTCCCACTCGAGACTGATACAAAGTTTTCAGATCTTAAGATATTGACTAACTCATTTATCTCCAGAAATACACTGAATCTTCTCCTGGTGTGTATCCTTTACCTTTTTGAAATACATATGCCAGCAATTTATCCCAAATTCCATTAAAATCATTATTTTTTTCCGTGCCTTCCTAATTTTAATTTCACATGTCTATTTATCTTTAATAGCCATATTCCATAACTCCCTATATGATTCCTGAAATTCTGTTTTTTAAATGGAAAAATGTTGTTTGCAGAACAACAGTCATTCAGTTGAGGAGAATTGACACCCATATAATAACACCTTTGCCTTTAGATGAGGCAATCACAGTGGATAGGAGGCAGACAAAAGTAATATAAATGTAACTGGAACATATTTAAATCACCCTGGGTAGTTGAAGCAAAAAAAGAGATAATTTCCCATTTAGGGATGGGCACAAAATGAAAAAATAGCATTTCATTTTGTTTTGTTTCATTGCTCATTGTGTTTTGTTTTGCAACTAATGATTTTTTTTAAAAAAAATGTAGTAAAACGAAATGAGCAATGAAATGGAAGTTGCCATCACCCAGCTTGGGCTGTTAAAACCAGCTGGGTAGTGGTGACAAGAACAGGAGAGTGGAGCAGGGTTTTAAATTTGGTGCCGCCAGCTCCGCTCTCCCGTTGACACCACCACCAGCCAGCTGTTGTTGTTTTTTTGACAAGTTCAGCTGTGGGTTAGGGTTAGGTTTTTTTTTTTACATGTTGGGCTGTGGGGAGGGCCCCCCACTCACCCTGTAAAAAAAACCAGCTGGTTGCCAGTTGCGTGGCTGCAATGGGAGAGCAGCTGGTGGGAGGGCTAGCTGTCAGCCAGGCAGTCATCCAGGAAGGGGGCCCAGAAGCCCTCCCACCAGCCGTTCTCCCATTGTAGCTACCACCACTGGAACCCAGCTGGTGGTGGGTTTTTTTTTTTTTTTTTGACAAGTCAGGCTGTGGGTAGGGGGCTTACCTGTCAAAAACAAAAAATAGCTGGGTGCTGGTGGCGGTGGCTACAATGGGAGAGTGGCTGGTGGGAGGGCTAGCGGGGCCCCTTCCAGGCCTAGGGGGAAGCCAGCCAGCTAGCTCCACCTGTAAAGCCAGGATCGCAGCTGCCACGCCCCTCCTTTGCTCACAGAGTCACGGGTGAAGAAGGAGTGGCGGCAGCTTTGATCCTGGCTCAGAACCGGCAAGCGAAGCAGGCTCTTGAATTTCACACCACACCAGCACCCTTGCTGGTGCAGCACAAAATTCAAAAGCCTCCTCCACTCTCCAGTTCCAATCCAGGATTGCAGCAGCTGCCACCTCTCCTTTACCCACAGAGAACCACGTGAAGGAGAGGTGGTGGCTTCTTTTATCCTAAGCCAGGATTGCAGCTGATCTTAGCTTTCCAGTTCTGAGCCAGGTGAGGCTCGATCCACATCTGGCTCAAAACCGTTACCCTTCCTTCATCCACAGAGACCTGGGCAGGGGTGGCAGCAGCTGTGATTCTAGCTTTAGGATCAAAACTGCTGCCACCCCTCCTTCTCCCACAGAGACCTGGATGAAGGAGGGGTGGCGGTGACTGCTATTGTGGCCCAGAGCCAGAGAGTAGAGGAGGCTTTTAAATTTCATGCTGCACCAGCGAGGGTGCTGGTGCGATGTGAAATTCTAGAGCCTGCTTTGCTTCGATCCTATCTGCAGCCCCTTGCCTAAAACAAGATCTGGTGGCTCCCCTGTTCGGTTTCCAAACTGAGAAAAAGTGGTTTGTTTCATTTCGTGATAATACACATTCTGCCATTTCGTAACATTGCAAATTGTTTTGCAATGTTATGAAACAATTAAACAGTGAGTCTTTTTTTGTTTTGTGCCCATCTTTACCTATGATTCTTCAATTGGCTTCGTTTCTTCAATGATTCTTCAATGGGCTGTTTTGTAACGTTACAAATCGTTTTGTAACGTTACAAAATGACAAAACAGTGTGTTGTTGTTCATTTTATGCCCATATCTACCCATGATTCTTTAGTGGGCTTCAATGCATTGAGCTTTATGTCCAGAGTTTATGGGTTTTAATCTGTGCCAATTCTGTTGCAAATTTCAGGGTAAATGATCATAGGTCAGCCACCCAGATAGGTTCTAAGCTGTGGTGGTGAGCCTTCGGTACCCCAGATGTTTTGCACCACAACTCCCACAGTCCTTTTTCATTGGTAATACAGGCTTGGAATTCGGGGAGTTGTGGTCCAAAATGTTCAGAGTGCCAAAGGTTCGCCACTACTGTTTCTATGGCAACAATTGACAGTTGCTTCACTCCATATAATAACTGTCATGGAAGATCACATAGCACTTTGATATATATTTCTTTAAATCTGTTTTTCACCATGGTCAGATTTTTTTTAAAAAATGGAATATTTAAACCTTGGTTGTGATTGTTGTCAAGAGCATGGCACTGAAGAAAACATTTAAGCACCATAGCAACAATCCCAACACAAAATGACTCCCCATACTGTGTACTGTATAGAGATAGGAAACAAAGTTCTCATTTGCTCCACTAGGAGGTTTTCTCGCTATTACTGCATTTGTTAGAGATTATGACAGAGAAAAGAAAATTTTACAATCCCAGCAAAAATGCAGGGCTGTACTTAGTACAATTTTGTTTTAAAAGCCCTGCCATTACCGCGAGCCACTGATTAACATTAACAAGAAGTAAGGCCCTCTGAGTAGCAATAGGACATGACTCCAAGCATTCAAGTATACCTCTTTCATCTCTTCACTGGAACGTCTGCTACGGACATAATACAAAGCACTCTGAACCATTGTGTTGCTGGTACCGGGCTAATAAATATAACATAATACTTAAAGAGAGGCTTCAATTGTCAGTTATAATGGAATACAATTTAATTAAAAGATATATAAATTGGATGTATTAATATGTAGTTAGGTATCCAGCAATAAGGATGTTTTTGTTTATGTTGTCTTTGGCATTTATCTTCTCAAACGGCTTGTGTTGTTGTGTACTGCCCTCATGGATGATAGAAAATAGACGGATGATTCATCCTTTCTGCCAAAGAACCTTTTTTTTCTTTTTCTTTTTCTCTCCCCACTTTTCCGCCTTTTCCTTTTTTATGTGTTTTGACATATGCCAACTACTGTGGCGGTAAGTGACTTCGTTCAAAGGTATCCTGCAAAATCCATTTTCTTGCTTATAATCTGTGTGGTGTTACCATACAGAGCCCCCAGTCGTTTCATGGACCATTGGCCTGTACACACCTTCTTTATGCCACCACTCAGGGTTACCCAGTTGAAATAACCGAGTCCCAGTCAAGTTGTAAAATTAATAAAGTAAAATAATGTTTATTGAATACAACAAGCTGTTTCAGTTTCAGCTTTTCTTGCTTAATTGAAAATTCCTCTAAGCAGATACACTCAAATTCTGACCTTTTACTGTTCTCAAACCTCTCTCATCTGTCTCACATCTTACATCTGACTCTCTCTAATCTTTAACTCATCTTCCTTATCTCTTCTTACTTTTCTCTTCACATCCTTATCTTTATCTCTCTTCACAACCCTCAGGCGGAGCCTTTTAAACATGTGGGCTACACCACCACACTCCTTCATTGGTCATCTGCATTAACCCTTAACATACTCCCGCACAAACACATTGGACTATGGAGAGGGTAAACACCACAATCTGTTTCAGAGAAGGTGAGACTGGTGTTCACCAGCGCTTGATAGCCTGAGTCCAGTTTGTTCTGTAGAAGAGTGATTAGATCAGTGGTTTAGGTATCTGACCGGAACCAGATGTTAGGAGTTAAATTCCCCACTCAGCCTCTTTGACAAGGGCTGGAGTCAATTGTACATAGGGTCCTTTTCAGCTCTGCAGTGATGATGATGAAGAAGAAGAAGAAGAAGAGGAGGAGGAGGAGGAGGAGGAGGAGGAGGAGGAGGTTAGGACCCATTCTTTAGGAAATGTGTCAGGAAATCTAAGTTGTTAGATTTTCTGACACATTTCCTAAACAATGGGTTCAAGATAGACAAAGAAGAAGCGGCGGGGGGGGGGGGGATTTAATTCTGCTAATCAGGAAAATCTGCAAATCTGCGTAAAAGACTTTCAGAGTGTGCATAGTTCTTCCCTTGCACCAGTCACTGCCATGGCAAAGTGTCTCTACTGTTTTGTCTCCAGAACCAAGGCATTTAATCACCTGATGCTGAAGAATAATTCCCTATTCACCTAACCCAAATCAAGGTGTGTAGTACCTAGAGCCACTAACTCAGTTTGGCATGCCAGGAAGAAAAATACCCAAGGACTTCTCAGACTCTGCACTAATAAAAATGTTCTATTAAAGATAAGTGCCAACTTTATTGTTCCAATATGCCCAATGCATTTTTTGAAATATTGCCCAAATTCTCTTGTCTAATTACACCAGTGTAATGCTAATGGCGTAAGTTTTGGTGACAAATTGTCTCAAGTTAAGATAGTACTATAGGCATTACCTGTTGCATGCTGAGTCATCCTTCCAGAAATTAAAAATTCACAGCATCCATACTATATAATGTAAGAACTGCCTGCAAACCAAGTAGGTGGTACCATTAACAGAGGATTAATATTTACTTTATCTATGTTTAAGACCCTTTTAAAGTGCAGATGGATTTATACATTAGCTAATATTAGTTTCTTGCAAAACAAGTGGCCAAAACTGTACCTGTGTCTTTTATGTGTAGTAATAAATCAGTTTATGCGTGATACATCATTTTACAAGATGAGCAAAAAATTTGGAACAAATATTGAGCTCTGTCTTGTAAAACAAGCACCAGTTCACTGAGCAGTGGTGAGGTGCTGATTGCTGTGGGCACCTAGTAGCTGTGGTTGTGCGACCCTTGTCACTGTGGCCTCCTGCTCTTGCAGCACAGCCAACGGTGACCAGTGGTAGCCCCCGGCCCATGCAGTGGGCCCATGCCCAGCCTCCAGCCCTTGCTGCATACCTGGCTGCCAGCTCCACTGCTCTGGCCACCGGCTCGCCAGCTTGTGAATCAAAGCAAATTTCCACGGTACTCTGTACTGTAATGGAAACTTACATAATTTATTCTGGGGTGAAGGCCCCCAGAATGACTTGTCTACATTTCCGTTATTTCTTATGGGAAATTTTGCTTTGATTTGCGAGTGTTTTGGTTTATGAGCATGTTTTTGAAACGGATTGTGCTCGTAAACCAAGGTACTACTGTATATCTGTTTCTTCACAAGCTAGGGACTTAAGCCCGTGATCATGCAGGCATGAAGCTTGGTCCAATGCAAGACATTTCCTGGCAATCACATGAGGAAGAGTGCTCTAGCCCAACCCTGATCTTTGTCTAGGCTGGAAATTATTGATCCAATGCTAGGGCTATTTCTTTTTGAGGACAGTCTGGAGGTTTTCTCTGAAAGATGAAAGGGTCACTGTAGGGGTGACCACTTCAGGCAAAGCAACCCTTTAGGGCACAATGAGAGTTGTACCTTTCTTTCTATCCAATTGCATCCTTTGTTTAGGCTGGGATCCAGGCCAACTAATGGTCTAAATAGGTACTGATTAGTATGCCTAAAGCCTGGATAAAACTCAGCCAGATAAACTGGTACATTTACCCAGATTGAACTGTCTGGATACCTCAATGGTTTAGATATTTGGCTGTGGACCCAGAAGTTGAGCGTTCACTTCCCCACTGTGCATTCCACAGGACTAGCCTGTATGGCCATGGACAAGTTGTACAATTCCATTTCACCCCCAAAACAAGGGAATCACAAACCACTTCCATGTGTCCTCTTCCTAAAAAGGATCGTCGATAAGTCAGAATAGCCTTGATAGCACACATTTAGTATTATTTTTATAGACTGGTGGTGGGTGCCCGTAAATACGATCATATCACCCCAGTTCTGGCACACCTGCATTGGTTGCCCGTTGCTTTCCGGATAAGGTTCAAGGTCTTGGTTTTGGTTTTCAAAACCCTCCAAGGCTTGGGACCTGAATACCTGGCAGAGCAGATCCCCCACAGACCAACCGAGGCCAGGCCTACTCGTTTGTCGCAGGCACGCTCACTCAGGGTGGCCACTCCTAGAGAGGCGCAGAAGTCGGTAACCCGTAGCCATGCCTCCTCTGTTGTTGGCCCCTCTCTATGGAACCAACTACAGAGTGAGCTGTGCCTTGCAGAGTCCCAGCCTGCCTTCAACAAAGCATTAAAACTTTGCTTTTCAATAAGGCATATGGTGACCTCATCTCTGTTTAATTTTTTTTTTACTTTTTGATCGGCTGCTCCCCGCTGAGGGTTTTCCTTCTCTGCCACTCTCCTATTTTATCCTTGCCTTTGTTATTTCTATTCTCTCTCTTGTTTTAGCTGTGTTCTAGCTGTTTTTAACTGGAAACCGTCCTGAGTTCCTGTATGGAAAAAGGTAGCGGTATAAAAATGCACCAAATAAATAAATAATAAATATTACCCAAGCCTGATCAAGATACTATGATGGCTGAAGCAAAATATCAAGTGCCATTACCTATCCTTGGCAATAAAAACACAGTAAAAAGTAAAGGTTCTTCCCCCTCACACACATGCATGCTAGTCCTGTCCAACTCTAGGAGCGCTGCTCATCCCCGTATTCAAGCCAAAGAGCCAGTGTTGTGCAAGTCCATGGCCATGTGGCCAGCACGGCTGCAAGGAAACACTGTTTTACATTCCCGCTTTTTAACGGAGGTACCTATTTATCTACCTGCACTTACATGCTTTCAAAATGGTTGGCAGGAGCTGGGGCTAACAGCGGGAGCTCGCTCCAATGTGTGGCGCCCGGGATTTGAACTGCCGAGCTGCTGACTTTGCAGCCAACAGTTTTCTGAGCAAAGATTGCTGCCTTTTTCAGTGTTGGTTGCTTTATTGTAGGCTGGTTCTGGGCTCAAGGAAAGTATCTGGGGGTGAAGTGAACAAGGCAAGAATCCCTTCCTGACATGAGCCAGAGAGAGAACAGCAATGACTAGCCTCTTTTAACTTTCCTTTTTCAACAATACAGTACATACACAAAAGTGTTCAAGAACTGCATGAAGGGTTGCATAAGCCATTATAATTGAACAAGGAAGGGATGGTTATGCTCTTTGTTTAGCTCTGCTCCCCAGCATGTGCTACTAGGACCATTGCCTTGAACAAATTGCTTTCCGTTGTTGCCAAGATATCTGTCTAGACTGAGAGCAAAGTGTTGACAAATTATAAAACTGTGCCTAGATGTCTACAGGATTGATTATATACATATAATTCTCTATGCATTGTGCTGTATCCCATTACAGTAATTATCAGCATTTTTGCTTGCTTGACAGTTTCTGAATTCAGTCACTTTCATCGCAGACAGCACATCTGAAGAAACAATATGAAGAAAAAGTAAAGCTGGAAGGATGAAAGCATGAAACAACAATCATTTGTTTGTTTGTTTATATCCTGCCTTTCTCCTTTAAAAGACATCTTACTTAAAAAGACAATATTTAAAAGCTAAATGTAGTAAATATATATTTATATCGTATATTGTGTGTGTACACACACACACACACACACACAGAGAGTGTATATGTGTACCTGTGTATTTATGTATACATAGGTACACACACACACACACACACACACACACACACACAAAGTAAATATAAACTATATACTGTTGCTTATAGTAAAAATACAAATACTTAAGAATAGAGATCGGCACGACTCAGTGAAATTTTTGTTTTCGTTTTCATTTTTTCATTTTGTTTTGTAACGAAAACGAAAACGAAAAATTTTTCAGAAGCAAAACGACAACGGAAACGAAACGAAAAATTTTGCCGTGTTTTTCGTTTTCATTACGGCAGACATATTGTATTGAAAAGAATGCTAACAAAACGAAAAAAAATTGTTTTTGTTTTTGTTTTTCCGTTTCATTTCATAACGGAAACGAAAACTAAAACTGTGCAAAAAAAACCCCCAAAAAACGAAAACGAACCGAAACAGACCCCTAAACGACAAACTAAAAACAAAAAATTATTTTTTGAGTCGTGCCCATCTCTACTTAAGAAGAATTACACAAGTACTGTATTTTTAAAAATGGCAGATAAAATCAATATTAAAGCACATCAAAATAACCCACTGAAAAATGTCATCCACTGTGATATTTTTTGTTCCTGCACAAAGGTGAAAACACTACTCTTTATTTTGTCCATTTCAGCATTTGGAAGTTTTCAGCATCTAAAGAAACAGAAACTTCTGTGATTTATTTCAGTAAAAGTCCAAGAACTGAATAAAATAACATATAATAAAGTATAAAAGCTGCCATTACATAATGGGGGGAAAGCTTCTGAAGTCTTTCTTTGTGATCTGCAATTAAAAAATAATGAGCCAAGATGTATATCTCTAGTGTTGACTGCAATATTATTGTTGTTTTATTTTGTTCGTTCCATTTGTCCTAGATGGAGCATGCCTTTAGTCCACATGTTGTAAATGAAATTGCTTTTATATTGTGACTGGCCATTGGGAAATAGAATTAAGACTGATCTGCAAGTCTGATTGGTCATCAATTTTTTTTAAGAGCAGCATCCCTAGAATGGCAATAACAGGAAATATCTACTTTCCTTAATTAATTATTTGAACTTAATATTTTATATTAATTTAAATGTGTAGAGCTAAATCTAGCTGTTAGTCCTAACAAGACTTGAAAAGGATAATACCAATGGAGGCCAAAAGAATGAACCTCAGGAACTGTGATTTTTTTTTTTGGGTGAGACCCCTCGCTTTTGGAATAAGCTTCCAGTAGAGGTTCACTAGGTGCCTTCCCTCTCAGTTTTTAAGAGGTTCATTAAGGCAGAATTGTTTCAAGCTGTTTTTTTTTGTAGTGCTTGTTGGCTGTGATTTCCAGTGTTTATTTATCTAAAGATAGGTTTAGCTAGTTCTGTGTTTTATTGATTGATTGATTTTATTGTATTGATTACATGCATCTGTATGTAGCACTTTATTTTTTATTGCTTGAACGCAGTGAGAGCTTTGCATTATGGGGTGGTATATAAGTTGAATGAATGAATGAATGAATGAATGAATGGAGTAGATTGATTGAATCCATGAGGCTTACAATAAGGTTCACCAATCAAATCATATTCACTAAAAGGGCCTGCTCCCTTTGAGCTTGACAACTGCACATAGCCTTTATAGTTGATTTAAAGAGGTCACTGTGTTTTCATTTTGTATATATTTGCAATCGTACAAGAGAGATACAGTTTTACAAGTGAATCACATTATGTAAAATACGAGGTTGTTTCCCCCTACATAGCAATGTAAGGAAAAACCAGGTTCCAGCATATATATATATATATCATATACAGTTAATATTGGTAGGTATAAACAGCATGTTGGTTCAACAAGATGCTAACTTGAGTCCTAATTTGTTGCATGTAAATTAGTTTCCCTTTAAATTTTAGCTTGAATGATAATGTTCATTCTAAAAGTTCTAGTCTCTGTGCCAGTTATAATTACACAGTTGGAGAATGTTTGTTATTGCAACTTGATGAAAGGAATTCAGTGGAGGCGGTGAATGGGAGAAAAACCACACAGGTTTCTTTATTTAGGTTGGGATGGTAAGAACTGGTTGGGTAGCTCAGTGAACTGATATACCTGACTGCAGAGCTAGGTGTTTGATTCTCTACTGTGACTCACAGGAAAAGAACTGGCCTGTGTGGTGTTGGGTAATGCTGCAGTGCATAGTCCCAGAGCACCCCTAGAAGAAGAGAATGGTGAACACTTTTGAATAGTCTATGTTTAGGAATCCTTGGGAATTGTCACCGTAAATTGGAATTGACTTGGCAAGAGATAATTTTTATTGTTCATAAAAGTCTCAGGTTTGAGGATGGGTAAAGTGTGACTTTTCGGGTGTTGTTAGACTACAACTCCTAGCATTCTTATCGTTGGCTGTGCTGTCTAGGACTGAGAGTAGATGCAGTCCAGCAACATCTAGAGGGCCTCACTTTACTCTGTGGCATCCTGGTTCAAAATAGTATCTTATGTATATTAAAAGGGAAGAACATTTTCATCTTTGTTTTTAATCCTAATCTTTGCATTGTGTTTATGAAAACTCTGTATGTATTCAATTTAGTTCCAGTGTAATATTCATTTTAGGATATCAGCTATCTGAAAAAGCTTTATAGGCAATCATATATTTTAGCATTTTCACCCATATTTGTATACAGGACTCTTGATCTAGTAAAACAGAAATCTTTGGGGAATGGATATGTCAAGTGTATCATTTGCAGCATTTAGAAAAAGCAGACTAATACTGTTTCCACATGGCTTCGTAACTACATAAGAATTTTTCAGCCTTCAGATGGGTTCTTGAAAGCAGTTACTGTCTCATGGGTGATCACAAGGAGATGGTGATGAGAGATTAAGTATGTTTTTTATTCTGGTACAGCTGTTGGTTTGATCGGATGCCAAACACTTAAAGCAATTGTGATTTATCAGATAGGGAGAATGAGGCAAGATGCCGTGGTCTTTGCCAGACGATTCACGGTGATTGGGCTGTTGTTTTTTGTGGGGAAATGGGGCAGTGGAGAGAGGTTGTGTGTTAAGTATCATCTGGAACAAGAATGTTTCTATTTTATTATCTGTTTGAAATGGAAAAAGATGCACATTGGGAGAACAAAAGGACCGCAAAACTCTTAATGGATTTCTCGGAGAAGATGATATACCTAGATCTATGTATTTATACTATTTAAAAAATTGGGCTTGTTGTTGATGTCACTACAGATGTTCACAAAATTTAAATTTAAAGCTTATTGAATTGTTTGTTGAAAACCTAAATGGATGGTGAAAAACCCCAGAAGTAACTTTCCAAATGGCGGAAACAGGTAGCTGTGGGGATATAGTACGTAAACATTCTATGTATTATATATTTTTTCCCACACTCAAATACACACTTTTGATAATTGAGGGTGAGATCCTGACATCATGAAGAAGTACTAGTATCTATCTACATATTATTTGCATAGCTGGTGTATACTGTTGAAAAATTAGAATGGGATTGTTGCCTATTCACATGTAAGAGAATGTGTGTCTCCCCCAACCACATAATCAAGTAGTGGTGGTAAGTGAATTAAATGCATCAACATCTGTATTAACTTCAAATGAATTTCTTTCATTATTACAACTAGCATTGCACTGGCATTGCAGCACCAAGCATGACACAACTCCACTCTCCTCTGTAACTCTTGACACTTCCAGAAATTCAGGTCCAGAGGATTTGCCAGCTCTTCTGAGAGGGTCTCAGAGCACAGGGGGCATATGTTGTATAGAAAGAGGGATTATACCTTTTTATTCCAGTAATGGACATAGTTTCTGCAATAGATCCGCCCCTTTCGATGTTGACTGTTGTTTAGGAAGGGGTTCCACCAACATCAAATGGGATGCATTCCCCAAATCTGGAGTTCGACCTGAGCACGACTTTGAGAGAAAAATGTTACAGGCACCCGCTGAAATTTCCTAATTTGAATTTCCCTATGAAAGACAATAGGGCCCCTGGATCTTAGCTGTTTAGCATTTAGGGAATAAAGATTGTTGGTAATATAGTATTGCAATTAGAAGAAGGAACACAGGTATCCTTACATAGGACACTTATAGGACACTGATATAGTTATGTGGTCCTTAAAGCATGTGTTACCCTTGCATACTGTACGGCTGACTGCATGATAAGTGCTGACATTCTGGCACTTTTCAGGGTGGAATAGATAGCCCATATTTTTAAGGCAGGGGAGGTGCTGAGGCTGAGAATTCCGCCCTCTTCCCTTCTTGAACCATTGGCTGCCACTTCATTTACAGCCACAACAAAAAGGAAACTGCATGAGACAGCATATAGCTCTTTTAATGGTGGCTTTACCAGTCAGACCAAAAAGACCTTTTGCTAGGTTGCTTGGAGAATCCTGGGAGCCGTCATCCAGAATCACAGATCTAGTAGAAAGGAACGGGCCATAAGCATTAATGTTCACGAAAAGAACACTGCTTGTTAAAAAAGAAACTCAGTTACTTCCCTGCAATCAACATCTGAGATAGCACAAGACTTACCAATATGTAGAGAATCTTAGTCATTCAGTAGCTACAATCTTTCATTTCCTTTTGTTGTTTATATAGAAATACTTATACATTTATCTTCTGTAGACTTTTTTCACGCAGGAAATACATTTCAGTATATCTGAATAACCTGAAGGAAGAATAAAATATAAAGATCATTTTATTAATTTAAACACGCGCACACACATGTCTATAAAGACTACGTATTCTAAAGATAATAGTCATAATTCCAAAGAACATTGCTTTTTCAGGCACTATGTGTGTGGTTTGTTTTACTCACTTTGCATGGAGCTATTGCTTTCTAGGAGAAGCTCGGTTTATTTAGTTCAAGTTAGCAGATGGTTTAGTGTAATCAGATAGTTCTGGTTTTTTTTAACCTTTACAGTTGTAGTATGCAATGAAACATAAGAAGTGGAGGTTTGATGAGATCAAGGCCTCTTAGAAATTTCAACCTACTGCTTCAGACTGGTTTCTGATATGAATGTGCGACAAAAGACTTTACAGTATTTTTCCTTTTATATATTCTACCTGTCCTGCTTAGCTGTGTTCAGAAGGAATATGGGATAGGTTCAACTTTGCATTTTGAGCCTGCATTAAATTAGGACACCCCATGATGACATTTAAAAGCAATATAGTACATAGAGGAAATCAGTTTCCACCTCCTTTGTCCTCATTTTTGATTATGCGAGTCATTCATTTTGAAGATGCATCAATTTATCACCCCAGCTGGCTATGAAAGAGGTGAAAACTAGAATACCAGGTTTAACAAATGATCAGAAGTTCTCAGTGTCTTCCTAGATAGACAGTAACAGATGCTACACAGTAAGCACTAGAGGCTGCTGAGAAAATTGCACAGTCAGGGGATAAGAGGGCAGGTCCTCTTATGGATTGAGAACTGGTTGAGATCCAGGAAACAAAGAGTAGGTGTCAATGGGCAATTTTCACAATGGAGAGAGGTGAAAAGCAGTGTGCCCCAGGCATCTGTCCTGGGTCTGGTGCTTTTCAGTCTGTTCATAAATAACCTGGAGACAGAGATAAGCAGTGAGGTGGCCAAGTTTGCAGATGACACAAAACTTTTTAGTGTGGTAAACACCAGAGAAGATTTTGAAGAGCTGCAGAAGGATCTCTCCAAACTGGGGGAATGAGCTGTGAAATGGCAAATGGGTTTCAATGTAGGAAAATGTAAAGTAATGCGTATTGGGGCAAAAAATTCAAAATTTTATCTATCAACTCATGGGCTCTGAGCTATCCGTGACAGATCAGGAAAGAGATCTTGGTGTGTTGGTGGACAGCTCCATGAAGGTGTCTACCCAATGTGTGTCAGCGGTAAAGAAGGCCCCATGCTAGGGATTATCAACAAGGGGATTGAAAATAAAACAGCCAACATTATAATCCCATTGTACTAAATGATAGTAAGACCACACCTGGAGTATTGTGTACAATTCTGGTCACTGCATCTCAAACAAGACAGTGGAACTGGAAAAGGTGCAGAAGGGAGTCACTAAAATGATTACTGGGCTGGGGCACCTCCCTTATGAGGAAAGGCTAAAACATTTGGGGTTCTTTAATCTGGAAAAAAGGCGCCTGAGGGGGGATATGATTGAGACATACAAAATAATGCAGGGTATGAGCAAAGTGGATAGAGGGACACTGCTTTCCCTCTCACAAAATACCAGAATTAGGGGACATCTGCTCAAACTGAGGGTTGGGAGAGTGAGAACAGACAAAAGAATTTTTTTTAACCCAATGTGATATTATCTGTGGAACTCCCTGCCACAGGATGTGGCAATGGCATCTGGTCTCGATGCCTTCAAAAAGGGGATTGGACAGATTCCTGGAGGAAAAATCCATCACAGGTTACAAACCATGATGGAGATGTGTCATCTCCAGGCTTAAAACCGGGGTACTTCAAGGGCCAGATGCAGGGGAGTGGTATCAGGAAACAGAGATCTAGTCTCGTGCGCTCCCAAGACACATTTGGTGGGGCCACTGTGAGATACAGGAAGGTGGACTAGATGGGCCTTTGGCCTGATCCAGCATGGTTCTTCTTATGTTCTTATCTAACTGATCAGGCTTCCTTTCCATTGCAAATTCCAAATCTCCTTCCCAACCTCTGGCTAAACCACAATCCAGCCAGTGATATCCATCCCTTAAGCATCATTTAAAAAGAGCTCCAGAGTGTGTACTTAGCACCTGACAGAGCTGTAGGGGACAAGGGATGGCAAGCTTGGCAATCAAGGTGTGACCACAAAACATCACCTTTTATTTGAACTACAAATTTAAATCAACATGTTGCAAGTTCTTCCAAAATAGTTGTAGGGGAAGGAATTCAAATGTATTGTTTACTTTGGTTTTAGTGATGCTTGTTGGCTGCCTTTTTATTTTTTAAAAAAATTATTTATATTTATTTATTTATAAATTTTTATACTGCCCATCTTCCCAAAGGAACTTATAATAAAAAATTAAAAGGTGATAATGATAAGTGGTAAGCCTTTGCATAATTGTTCTGTTTTGATTTTACAGGCCATAATGATTACATGTGCCCTGCCACCAACCAGTGCACCATTGACAAGAACAGGAGAAAGAGCTGCCAGGCTTGCAGGCTGCGTAAATGCTATGAAGTTGGAATGATGAAAGGCGGTAGGTACCCATCTGTGAATTTGATCTGATCTTCCATACAAGTATTTCTCAATCAATTGTTGCCTTCGTTATATAACACACAAGGCAGTTCTTAACGGGAGAGGCAATTAATTTTAGGAGATCCGTGCTTTGAAAGAAAATGAATAAGGGTTTTATAATAACAGCCCTTGCTAGTCCAGTGGATTTTTTTATCGGCTTTTATAACCTCCTAGTCAGGAAATGATGTGCAAGAGACTGAAGGCCAGTGTTTGAGAACCTTTGCTTATTCGTTAGATGGATTATTATGGTCATAGGCAGCATCAATAGTGTGGTATTGGATGTTGTGCAAATGAATATAATGTAGGATCAATTCACATAATCCTTTGTGTTTTAGTTGAACTGCACATAACAGCCAACAACCTGATTTGTATTAATTTCAGAGGTGGACATATCTGAAAGTTTTGCCTTTTTCCACTGTTCAGTGTAGAAGTTCTAGTATATTCTGACAAATCAACTGAATTGAAATTCTTACTCATCTCTAGATGATGGACAAACCCATCAGTTTCCTTTTTTCTCATATTTATTTGACTTCAGCCAGTTCTGGTAAATTCTCAATGCAGTAAATGAAAAATAAACATTGCCACTGACCCTTAACTGATTCCAGTGAGTCATAGTTTTTCTTAACCCATTTCAGTGAAACTGTTTTGGAGAAACATCTTTTTGAATGTCCTTTATGTTTTGGATCTACATTCAAGCCTTCAAAAAGTATTTAAGATTCATTAGATAATATAAAGAGACTATATTATCTAATTTCACCAGCTGCTCCTCCAAAATAATTAAGTATAGCAATTTTTTAAATGTTTTTACCAATTTATTTAAACTAAAAGTTACTCAGGTTTTAAACATTTACCAGGAGCTGTATTCTTCTCTTCTCTTCCTTAGTATAAATCTTTTAAAAGTTTAAACATATTCTTCATCCCTTTTGTCTTATTTTCAGTCATGCTACAATAAGAATTTATTAAAAGCCAAATAAAAAAGACAGGGAAAACAGGAGATTGTTAAAGGAATTCTCAGAAGCAAATATGAATTAATTTTTAAATGTACCATCTGGAATGATTCCAAGAATTCTAATTTGCCTTGTAGTTCTCTTATAATGCAACATTATAGTATACTAAAAATAGTGCTTAGTCAACGAGGAAGAGAAATACTCAAGCTGCATGAAACTATTGGTATTACTCTGAAGTGCCCTCTAGAATATTTGATAAACATTCTGTTCTATACTGATACAAAATTGTTTAGGTTAGGGCACAGATACAGTTCTTAGTACCTGTGTACCTAAAGAGCCAATTAAAAGAGAGGGCACTGCCAAAATATTTTTCATTTAGAAGTCTGTTCATCCTCGGTAAACACTGTCATCGTGCCCCTGTTGTTTAAATGTTGCTCTCAATGGTTCCTCTAACCTGTTGGTGTTCCAGCAACACATTTTGCTGTTTGCTTCTCTCTGGGGTGGGGGTGGGGGGAACGTCCCCTATACAGTTACAGCTCAAGTGGCCACCTGAAGGAGGAACTGTAGCACACCGACCACTTCTAGTGGTCCTCGTGGTTGATGATATGTAGTTTGTTTGTTTGCTTGTTCCTTCCATCCATCCTCCCTTGACATTAGCTATTAGAAGTTATTTATCTATTTCAGTGTTGCTATTGCACCTTTCTATGGAAAAAAAAAATCAAACCCAACCTGTCCTACAGAGTAAAATATTGGCAACATTAAACATGGAAAACAACAACTTAAAGAGCAGTGTTAAATTACAGTGGTACCTTGTATAAAGGAATTAATTCGTTCCAAATGAAATTGTGTTAAGCAAATTTTCCTTTATACAAATTTCCCATAGGAATGCATTGAAAACAGGGTAATTCCTAATCATGACCATTTTATGTTGTATGGATTCGCCCAATAGATGATTCTGTTAAGCAAATTTCCCCTATCTCTGGAATTTTTTATGTTGCACAGATTTTATGTTATACAAACCGTTTGTTATACAAGGGTCCACTGTAAAGAGAACTTGTTAGGGATCTTATTGGCTGCTCCAACAGGAAATGTGTGACTGTGTTGCTGCTGCAATAGCATTGCTCCTCACCATGGTGGAATGTAACACAGAGTGGGAGTGCAGAGCGCCTCCTGTTTTCTCCAAACCTGTGGCACAACGCCATACCCTTGACTGCCCAACTTATTGCCCAAAGGAAAAAAAAATCAGGCTAGTAACTTTATAATCCTCACCTTCAATTCTAAATACACTGCACAGGCCTAACTTTTCCTCTGTGAACAGAATAGACTTGCTCCCAGATCCATTCCTCCTCTATCCTCAGCACTTTGTGTCCCCTTAAAATCTGCTCTTGGAAAGTGAGGAATTATTGGGAATACAATGGGGTACTGAAGAGAGACAGCCGGTGAGAATCACTCTTCCTTCACGTAGACAGGAAAGCAATTCAAGAATGAAGTCATGGCCCTGAAATCATTGGTAATTTGGTTTTGAGGGAAATTGTGTTCTGTCCCTCTGCTACCTATATGCCACCCAGGATACCTAATAGCGCTTGTGCCCAGTTGTAAAATGCAATAAAATTCCCAAACAGCAACAATAGAATAAAATCAGACAGATGCTGCACACTGAATGTTAGATGCAAACTCGTAAAACTCATATGAGCTCCCTGTCGCCATGCTTAGAAGGAAAAGGGTCCTTGATGATGCAGTAATTTCCTTTCATGCAAATGGAACGTTTCTTCTTGTTGACATAAATGGATGACATGTCAGGGGGGACAGGATTTGTTTGGAGTCTGCAAAGAAAGTGGTTTCACCTACTGCATTTTTATTGAAAGCAACTTTGTGACTTAGCTATCTCACTAGAAATCAGAGCTTGGAAAAGTGATGTTTGGGTCATCTGCATTGGCGAAACGCTGGTGCCCATAAATGTCACACTCCCCCTTTCCACCTGCCTCCCCTAGGCAGGACAGATCTTTGAAATCAATTATTTCAGCACTATTGCCTTCCCTCCCTTCTTAAATAAGACAAAGATGGCATGGGGCGGGAGGGGGGAGTGCGCAGAAGACTATGGTGGCAGTAACAACAACGACCATCGGCACCAGGTGAAGATGTGTCAGGAAAAGGGAGCTCTGTCCTCTGGGAGGAAGGGTATACTTTGTCCCTTTTCTGGGCGGGCTCTCATTTTTATCACTTCTGCCATCATCCCCAGAAACTCATGGTCATCTTCTGTCCCTTCCTTCCTCCTCCCATCTATGCCCTAGAGCAGGAGGGTGGCAGCTGTGGTGGGGAGGATGCCAGACATGTGCTTTTAGGAAGCAGGGATAAGTGTGTTTAGATGTGCATGCAGAGGAGGTATGTAGGGATGTGTGATAGGAGTAGCACCTTGATTCCTGCCTCCAAAGGTGGTTTGAGGTTGTCCTTATTTGTGAGATATAATAGCTCATGTAAGGATTTGAGGGAAAAGGTGCTGCTTCTGTATGTTATGGAAGTATGGATTGTGTCGTATATATATTGTCTTGTGACAATGCATGTTGTTTTGTTGTGTTATGTGGTGAGTAGTTTCCACACATCGCTCCATAATGATATGACGAGTATGTGCACAATCAGGCTCTTTATTAGAGCAACAAGACTCCTTAAAGGCCCAACACGACCAAACTACAAAACGTATGAACTTTGGGGCAACAGGGAATTAACTTCACTTCCAAAGTATTTGGGGGAACCCCTCTTGCGAGTCTTTTACTAGGGGGAATGCTGCCCTTTTTCCTTTTCCACTTCCAGGACACTTGCAGGTGTATCAGATATAGAGTGCTATAATATGGGTGTTGCATACATGCCCTCAACTGTCCCTGGACACATGAAGCATAGCCTCGTTCCCCTGCTGTGCCTCCACAGTCCCCAATGGCAGCAACCTCCCCATAGGTGCAGTAATCCTCCTGAGCCGGATGGCCAAACCCCAACTGGACTTGGCTAGGCTCTTTGGTGGTAATGTGGTTTAGAAAAAAGGTGATACAGGAGGAGAGCCACCTAAGTGGCTACAAACAGGCTGACCAGGATGTCCCTGTTGCAGAGGCATTTGTCTCTGTTGTTCCTTCTGTGATCATTGTGCCCTTCTGTGGCTTTCTTTGAGCTTTTTGGCAGCTGGCTTTATCTTGGTGAACTTGGGCAGCTACTTTGTTGGCACCAAGAACATATCCAAGTGTCCAGTGTTGGGACCACAAAGGTGGACAGTCTCCCAGCTAGCTGTAGACTGCTCTGGCAACAGCAGTACCTCTTGCATCTTGAATGCTTCCCAGTTCATGGCATCTGCCCAGCAGTCCTTCTGTTTTGCCTCACTGACCTCCTTAAATCTCATCTCTGCCCTCATGGCCTCAAGGGCATTGTCCACGGCTCTGCTGCCAACAACTCAGTCTGCAGGTGAACTGTAGGTTAGCTTGGTCGGGATTGGGCCTGGACCCACAAATGCTTTGTAGCAGCGACTTTAGAAAACTACCTTGGTCTGTTATAGCCTTAGTGTTCTTTGGGCAAATTGGAGAGACTGAACAATTTGTCGTCTAACTATCTCAGATCTACGGGCATTATTGCTTATCCAGTCTTTCGCTTTTGTCACAACTTTAGTGCAAAGTATGAATTACAAGTTGCAAATCAATCCGTAGCTTCATATTATTTTACTGCTTTTTCTTTCTCTGGACAGAAGTGTGGCCAGTGAGTGTCTGTCTCCTTCATTAGCACTCAGTATTCCAGTCCAATATGAATGCAACACTATAGGCCATAATTTATATAGATATCATATAATGAAATCATCACAATTGCATTCCTCTCAAAATGAAGTTATTTTAAATTCATAAGGTAATGAAATTCTAATCAGTGTAATTTTTCAGCTTTGCCAGTAAGTTACTTTTATAATGAATGAATAACACTTTCTTAGGTGGTCAATATTAATAATATATAATACCCAAAGCCTCTACTTCAGAAGTACAGACATTGTTCCATTAAGTCATAATACTATATTTTGTTTCCCACATGATTGGAAGAGTGCCTATATTGGCTCAACAGCCTCCCTTCCTGAGGTAACTTAGGTGGTCTTGGAAGCAGTGTTGGAGTCCCCTTGGCTTGTTGGGCTGGAGGACTTCGATGTCCATTCCAAGGCAGCTCTATTAAGAGTGGCTTAGGACTTAATGTCCTCCTTGATGTCCTTGAGTCTGTCCCAAATGGTGTCTGCCCCCTCTCATACTACAGGGTACACTTTATACCTGGTTTTCTGTGCTGAGGAGGATATTGTTGACCTGGGTGTGGAAGAACTCCCTGCAGTTCATGAACAGACCATTAATTAGTAGGGTTTAGACTCAATGGACCTTACCTCTTTAGAAGGGTTTGGGGATAGACTAAGAGGCTCTGCCCCAGAAGGGTGATGGATCCTCTCCTGACAGCTCTTATGGAGTTTCCCACCACAAGACACAAGGTGATTCTATTAATGCCCTGGATGATCTGTGGAGTGGGGAGATGGCAAAAGCGAAGGCTGGAATTGTTCCTAAATATCTACCACAATGTAGAGCCAAACTGGCCACCTGGTTTACAGAGAAGCTGCTGGTAAAATGAGTGACATGTTGACCTGAGTGACAATGGCAGAAAACTTGGAGTGAATTTTATATGATTTAAGTCAAAAGCGATAGTAGAAATTGAAAAATTTGTCAAGTGTTTCAGTTATGTCCCAGACTCTGGGAAGGCCTGCTTGAATAACCAGATTGTTTAAATATTCCTAGTGGGGGGCATGCAAATTTCAGGAGGCAAGGCGTTCTAGAGGCAGGGGGCTACCACTGAGAAACCCTGATACTTGTTCTCATTCTTTATGGGCCTCTCTCAGCACTAAACTCCTCAGTTCCATGTCTGGGAGGGATGGGTAACATGGGGAGTTCTCTCTGGAAGCTGGCATTCAGACAGATATCAGTTTAGGCTTTTGTATGTTATCATCATTACCTTGAGGTTGATGCAGAAGCGAACCAGCAGCCAGTGTAAGGCCAGAATGCTGGTGTTTCCATAGGAAAGTCGGCAGTCTGGACCAGTTGAAGCCTCTGCATCAGCATCAAGGGCAAACCCACAAAGAGAGCATGGCAGTAATCTAATCTCAAGTTTGCCAACGCATGGACCAGTACAGTGAGGGCCCTGGTGTTCAGGTTGGGATACAGTTGGACAATCCACTGAAGATGGAAATGGGCAGATTGTATCACAGACCTGGGATTTTTATGGACACCCAAACTGCGAATCTCAACCTTAGGAGCGATAAATTGGAGTTTTGAGAGGAACAGATTTGCAGTGAGACACCAGAGCTGTAAAGTTATAAGCCAGCTTTATTGCAAAACATATGAGGTTAACACAACACACAACACAAGACACAAAGAGATCTGATGGTGGTACCATCCATCTGGGGACTTGGATTCAGCAATACTAATAATGATTGCAAAAATCCAAGACCCCGAACTGAGTATTAGTACTGTCATGTATCTTCTGGGAGCGCCCCACCCAGCTTCCAAGGAGTTCTTTTGGCTCCTCTTTTAGCTAAAAACTAGTTTGCTCCAGTCCACTACTGGACCCACTAGACTTCCCTTTTGTTATCCTGCCTTGACCTTGACTCCCCTGGGTACTCTATACACTGGTACATTTTGTGGTTTTATTCTGTTACCCAATATGTTCTCTTGCCACTCCCCAGCAGGAAACAAACCCCCTCCCCAGAAGTGTGGTCTGTATGTCCTGAGTGAAATGCAGATGTAGTATACAGACTTGTATGTATTTTGAAAAGCAGATGTTATATGTAACAAGCTAATATGCAGGGGATGAAATCTTTGGAGCAAAGCATTATCTGTTGAAAATTTAACTGTATTACATGCAACTTTAACTGTATTACATGCAATGCATTATATCAGGAAATACCACCCAATAAACCCACCAACCTAATTTGTTATATTTTAAAAAACAGTCAGAATATGGATCTGTTTGAGTTCTGTCTAAGCAGGTGGAAAAGTTCAATGAATGTATGTGAAGCAATAGTCAAGACTTACATACCCAATGCCACCTTACATTCCAAGTTACCCCCCCCCAATATTCCATTCTTAGGCAAGATGTTGGAGTGGGTCATGGTTTTTTAACAGCTCCAGTGAGTCTTGGATGAGTCTAAATATCTAGATCTATATCAATCTGGCTTCAGTCCTGGTTATGGGACAGAGACTGCTTTGATCAGACCCCACCTGGAGTACTGCTCAGACCCCACCTGGAGTACTGTGTCCAGTTCTGTGCGCCTCAATTTAAAAAGGATGTTGACAACCTCGAGCGGGTGCAGAGGAGGGCTACCAGGTTGGTTGAGGGTCTGGAGGAAATGTCTTATGAGGAACGTCTTAGGGAACTGGGAATGTTTAGTCTCTCTAAAAGAAGACTGAGAGGGGATATGATAGCTATGTTTAAATATTTGAAAGGATGTCGTATTGAAGAGGGAGCAGGTTTGTTTTCCATGGTTTCAGAGACTAGGACTCGGGGCAATGGTTTCAAACTACAGGAAAAGAGATTCCATTTGAATATTAGGAAGAACTTCATGACAGTTAGAGCTATTCGGCAGTGGAATATGCTGCCGCGGAGGGTGGTTGAGTCTCCTTCTTTGGAGGTTTTTAAGCAGAGGCTGGATGGCCATCTGTCAGAAATATTGTGATGGGGATTCCTGCATGGCAGGGGGTTGGACTAGATGGCCCTTGAGGTCTCTTCCAACTCTATGATTCTATGATTCTATGATTCTATGATTGATCACCTTGTTGGGTGATCTGTGCCAGGCAGGGGGAGTGTGACCCTGTTGGTTCTGCTAGATCTCTCAACAACTTTTAGCACCACCAAGCATTGTATCCTTTTGGACAAACTCTCTGGAATGGGACTTGGAGGCATTGTTTTACCATGGTTCAGATCCAACTTGGAGGAAAAAAATCAAAAGGTGTGGCCACGGCAAGAGAGGCCTAGACGTCATTGATGAGAAGCCAGGTCTTCTCAGTAGTGACCCTTCCACTCTGGAGCTCTCTAGCCATTAAGGGTGCAGTTAACACCTACCCTCTTGAGCTTCCGAAAGAAAGTCTAAATCTGGCTTTTTACCTAGGCATTTACAAACTTCAGCCCTTTGTCATATTAATTTTGTGGTTTATGCTGGCCCATTGTTTGCTAAAGGGATTCTCTCTCTCTCTCTCTCTCTCTCTCACACACTCACACACACACACACACACACACACACACACACACACACACACATTCATTTTAAAAAAGTTGTCTATTTTTATCCTTTTCTGGAAGTAATCCATGCACACTAAATGGGTGGGGTTCATGCAGGCAAGCAATTAAATGGGTGGGGTTCAAGCAGGCAAGCAAGCAAACAAGGTGGTGCAGGGTAAATCCAGTTCGACTCCTGACCTGCATTGTCTCTCAAGGTTCTGTTTTGTTTCCTATGTTACTTAAGATCTATATCAAACTGCTGGGAGAGGTTTTCCAGGGCACTGGGATTTTCTGTCATGAATATACAGATGACACCAAAGTCTATCTGTCCTTGCCATTTAAATCAAACTGTTTTGGCTCTAGATCAGGGTCTGATATAAGTAATGGGCTGGATGAGAATGAATAAACAGAAACTCTTGTCAGTTTAAAGGCAGATCAAGGAACAGAGATGCAGCCCTTGGTGGATGGGGTTATACCCCCTCTGGAAACACAGGCATGCCGCTTGCGAGTGCTCCTGGATTTGTCTCTGAGCCTGGATGCCCAGGTTTCAGTGGTAGCCAGGCATACATTTGCACAATTAAACTAGTATGCCCAGCTGCATCCATTCCTTGATCCATTCCTGATCTGGCAATGTCTTAGTTATGTCCTGGCTGGATTGCTGTAACACACTCTGTATGGGACTGTCTTTGAAAAGTGTCTGAGACTTAATAAGATCTAAAACATGGCAGCTAGATTGCTAACTGGGGTTCCCTGTGAACTACTGCCCCCCACCCCCAGTTGCTTGCTGATCAATTTCCTGGCACAGTTCAAAGTGTTGGTTCTAACCTACACAATCCTAAATGGTTTGCGTCACGACTATCTCAAGGACCATAACTCCCTGTATACCTGTAAGTCTACTTGAGATCATCACGAGAGGCCTTTCTCTCAGTCCCACCACCTTCACAGGTGCTTGGGGTTGACATGGGAGAGGGGCTTTTCTGTTGCTGCTCTCAGACTCTAGAATGCCCTCCACCTCTGCTATGCTTCTACAGGCAGGTGAAGACGAGCTTTTCCCCAGTGATTGGCTGCTTAAGTAGCGTTTTTTAATTGATAGTTGTGCCTTTTTGCTTTGAATGTATTTTTGGTGCTGCTTTTGTTTACCATTTTAATGCAATATTTGTTTGATCCTTCTAAGTATTTGTATACTTACTGTTGTTAGCCTTAAATATTGTCTTTTTATCATCCAAGCTGCATTACGTCCCATTGAAAGGAAAATTGTAAAGTAATAGTATTTTAAATAACCAAATAAACAAACTAAATAAGTAAACTGTTGAATCAATGTTGCCTTCCATTGACTGTGTGTGTGTGTGTTGTGTCATTACAGTCGTGACCGACTCTACGTGACTCTATGTCCATGGAGTTTTCTTGGCAGGAGTACTGGAGTGGCTTGCCAGTTCCTACTCCAGGCGCCTACAGCACCTGGTATTCCCTGGTGGTCGCCCATCCAAGTACTAACCAGGGCCGACCCTGCTTAGCTTCCAAAATCAAGCGAGATCGGATGTGCTTAGGGCATCTAGGCAGCTCTCCATTGACTGTACCCAGTGCTTAATATTTGTTCATAGGCTACGTCTAATAGCTGCTGTAGTAGATGGATTTAGGTGGCTGCTTTTAGATCAATGAGGGGGAAGCAGGGTGGGTAGAGTGTGTGTGTGTTTTGTTGTGTGCTGTCAAGTTGCCTCTGACTTACGATGGCTCTACAAATGAGAAAATATACGTATTCACTAATCTACCAAGTAGGAGTGACTAACAAATATATGTAAACAAAACTGTTTGGCTCCAGCCATCTTCTGTTTCTCTTATTAAAGTGTGTCATTGTTCAGATGGCAGGTATCAAACCTAGAGGACAGGGTATTCCAGAGCAGATGAATGATGTTACTTTTTTATTCTCTGGGTTCAGGCCATGAGGTGTTAAGTGTTATCCAGTCTGTAAATCTAGAAGTTTTTCCTCTTTTCTAATGTCCTGGGATTTGGCAGTATCTCTATTCCAAAAAGTCAAGCCACGATTTTCAGAGTTAGGGTTTGGACACTGCTCAAGATTCCCTCTAAGTTGTGTAGCCGTGCTGCCACACACATCCCTAGCACTGTCCACACAAGGATTTTCCACCCCTGTGCACCTGTCACAATCATTTTTCTGCCAGTTGCGATAGAATCTGCAGGGGGAGGGAAGCGGCTCTCTTGCACATGAAAGAGAGGGCCACTCGGTAGGTATGAAAATTAGAGGGCACATTGTCACTGGTTGTTAAAGCCTCTTAGTCATGGTGGGAGAATTATGGTTTCTGAACCTTGTAATCTCTAGTTGTCTTGCCTACGTATTCCAGGTAGCATCCTCGTTGTCTGCACTGAATGAAATAAAATTGGGTCCTGGCGTATACTTATTTACAGGCACCAGCAATGTAACGTAACATAACGTAACACAGTTGCAGTAATATTAAAGGATGCTAGGGTTAAATGAGGGATTATGTCATAGACCGGTAAAATATTGGCTATATATTAAGTTTTATATGTAGTTCTATACTAAAAACTGGAAGTAACAAGTAACTCGGTCAAGGGCACTCAGTCAAAAAGGCTGTTTAATGTATTAGGTCCTGCCAGTCAAAGTGCTAATACAAAATGACTGTCCCCTTGAGGAAAAACACAATGTTTGGAATCACCAGCTGTTTGAGGACAGCTCTATACTAGTAATCTCTGTAGATTTAGTGGCTTGCAGAAAGCTATCACAGGGGGCTGCTGATGGCTTTGCAAGATGCCCTAATAATTTTTCTAACTATGAATCGTTTTTGTAATTCCCTTGCCATAATCTGGAGGTGCGAGATGGAAATCTATAATGAAAGTAATGTGCTGTTCATGGATAGAGAAGACATTTCCTTGAATAGAGTGGCTCTTTTTATTTTGGATTCGATAATAATGGGAGACTTATCTTTTGTGAAGCAGGTGTTTCTTGAGTTCATGTACCAGTAATCCTTTGTTATAATTTTCTCCAGTACATCTGATTCTAAGAGCCAAGCTGTATATAATATTCCTCTCTATTTGTCTATGGTGGTAGGTTTTGCTGCCAAGATATGTGTGGTCATTGATGGGCTTCTGTGTGTGTGTGTGTGTGTGTGTGTGTGTGTGTGTGTAAAAATTAGTGGAATTGGCACCTGGACATCTGCAGGGACGGGCTGATCCCCTTTATGCTGTGAGATGGATTACTTTGAGCAGCTCCTTTCCACATACATTCAAGGTCTTGGTGATTGCTCATATGCGAAACTACTCATTTATTATTCACTGTTTCATTCATACATTCACGGTTTTAAGTGAGATAGGTCGAAATGCATCCCAGCATACCAGAGGAGACAATTTCTGAGGATGGTTTTCAATCCTCTGTAAGAACAGAGTTCTTATTCAGTGGAATTAAAATTATTTCTTGGTTCTTTTAGTAGTAGATCATTAGTAATAATATGATTTTATGAGCAAATAAGTCCTTTTGAATACCCATTCAAGTAAGAAAATTGAGGAGGAGGCAACTAGCTGTTGTTCTAGTTAGTTGGGGAATAAGGGGCCTCCACCCCAGCAAGGGAAGGCAGCCAGCCAGCCCCTCCTGGCTATAAATGCCTGTTAAGAATTCGCTCTCTAATTCTGGTTTGGTCAAAGTGACCTCTCCTTCGCTTTCCTTTCGACTGACCTACACTTTGGGTCTTTTCTTTGAAAATCTAGGCAGAATGTATCTCATCTTTCAATTTGGATGTAGAACTTTGGATGTAGAATCTCACAACCTATACAGCTGTCTCTCTGTGCTAGTAATCTTTCCTAGATCCACGCCTCTCATTGCAAAGCTGTACAGAAACACCTTCTGGTCCTTTGGCTGCTCCTGAGTTTTCGGATGAGTCCTGCCTGAGTCCAACTGTTGATCCAGTTAACCCTGCCATCTCAATCTACAATCCTGTTTCTCCTGTGGACACTGAGTCATTCCTGTCTCTTCTGATGTGCCGCTTCCTAATCTACACCTTCCAAGGAACGTCAAAGACTGGTCTGCTGCTTCGTTGTGGGTCCTTCTCATCCCGACAGCCCTTGGTCTCACCGTTCCTGTCCGTTCTTGTGGCCGTATCAGCCCCATCCTTCAAATGGAGTGATACTGGACTTTATCATCACCTGCAGCCGTCTAGCTGTCTCAGCTGAAGCAATACAACAGACTGGTTGCAGAGTCATGGAAGCAAACAAGGCACTTTAAAGAGACTGTTTTGTTCCAATTAACGGCAGTGTTTTCTCCTTTCAAGAATCATCCTGAACTGTTATAATGGCAGCAAACTTCACCACCACCACAACCACCACAGACTGTCAGTGTGCCTTTTGCACATCCTTCTAGCACATCTACCTGTTTATTTTTGCAGCCAAATCAACCCAGCAGCTTTGCAGTTATTTACAACTGATGTTTAGAAGCAATTACTGTTTATGATGTTTTTGAAGCATACTCTATGTTCTGTATCTATAATCTGTATCTGTAATTCTATAGTCTTACTGAATTCTGTTATGTGCTACCTTTGCTATCATACCCCTTACCTTACCTTTGTATTGTATAAGATACTTTCCCTGTGTCAACTGAACTTCTGTCATTCACAAGAAGGTTATCCACATATTTATTCATTTGTTTAACAGAAAGGAACAGAAAGCTTCATTTATTCATTTTGTTTAGCAATCAAAGGAACAAAAAGTAATGGGCCCTAGAACACATCATGAATGGTGTCAATCAACATATTTCACAGAATAGTTGTTCCCCAAATTCAGTTTGCCAAAGCTTCATTTTAACTGATGTCTGTAGCCCTTCTATTCAGCCTTATGATATATATATATGCATTGTCCATGCCCTCCAGATTCCCTTATGCCAATCTATTATACAGTTTAAAATGGTTTGCAGAAATAAGCCACTTCAGTTATTTGAATACACAATAGTTTAGTTTATCCCCCTGGTTTGATCCCAATACAGAATACCCTTGATACTATCCTGGGTCTCTGCTTTACCTAACATTCAAACAGCAGAGCACCCCACTGTCAGTCAAATGAGACTTTAAATGAATTTTGTGTTATGGTTTTAATGTATGCTGGGGAAAAAAATGGGGGAAGTTGTGATTACACAAATTACAATTTCACAGAATCTTAGGCCCTAAGCAAACAAGACCTCCTTATTGTTAACAAAAAGCATTATGTCACCTCAAGTAAATCAGCTATTAGATTACACCTACCCACAAAGAAAATAGATACACCTAGATATATGTCAGAATAGTAAAGTCCCTGCATTTACTCATTCATGGATGTAAACAATACCTATACTGTTATAACTATACAAAAGACATACAATCAATCAGGCCCAATAAAGCAACACAGTTAAAGTAAATGGCCGCTGGAAGGTCTTAAATCATCCAGCAGACAAAAGGCTTAAGTAACTGAGTGTTATACTTCTTAGCATTAGTTTCAAAAATAGTTTTTATTCTATTTTTTTTCAACTTCCTCGAAAAAAAACGGGGGACTGATGAAAATTAATTAATAAGAATTAATAGAATTAACTCAATATGAGAAATAAAGCTGAAAATTATTATAAAGTGTTAAACCTGACTGAAGGTATTAGGTCATGCTGGCATAGAACACAAAAAATAGATAAGAACCCAGGTGCCAGCCTCCAGAAATAGCGAATTCTTGTGGTTAAACCAAGATAAAGGGAAGCGAAGATGACACAGATAAGTGGGCACCATCTCATGGTGCCAAAAGCGTCATTTTCTGGGAATTCAATCTCAAACTAAAAATAGGCAAAAGCCATTTCTGAGAATTATGACGAAATACGTAAGCTGCGGTTACAGAAAGAGTATAAAAGACCACGGAAACCATCACTCGGGGTCCAGAGCAACAAGGCCGTTTGGCCGTGCTGTGCTTTGGTCCATTAAGCTAAGATGTTTACTAACCTATCTCTGTACTATATGTGTTCTGTTGAATCTCTGTCTGTCTTTAATAAACCTTTTTGCTATAACTAACTAAGCGTGGCAGCTTTGATGAACCACCAACTTATTAACAACTTATATAGGTGCATTGGCAACTCAAAAAGAAGAACAACCAACACACCCAATATTTTTAGCTTAAATTTATTCTTATCAGTTCATAGATGGGTTAACCCTCTGGGTTATAGAAGGGAGATGTTCTCAGACTACAACATCCATTATCCCCTTCTATTGAGAAAGCTGACTGGGATTAATGAGAATTACTGTCCAGCGACACCTATAAAACCACCCCTAACCTTGGGTAGCTTATGACTAGACCAGGAGAAAATCACTTCCTGAGATTTTGGAATGAGTTACCCTTCCTGAGAGAACTTGGAAGAAGTTCAGAGAAGGGCAACAAGGATGATAGGTGGGTGGTGGGGCTGGAAACAGCCCTATGATGAAAGACTGAAATAATTGGTCATATTTAGCTTAAAGAAAAGAAGACTGGAGGGATGTAATAGCACTTTTAAAAATATTTGAAGGGTTGTCATACAGAGGGGCAGGACCTGTTCTCAATCATCCCAGAGTGCAGAGTCCCAATTACCTCACAACGTGGCGAATGCTCCAGCACTGGAGGCATTCAAGAGAAATTTGGAAAAACCACCTGTCAGATGTCCTTTGATTTGTATTCCTGCATGAGGGAGCGGTTGGACTTCCAACTTCACTATTCTATGACTCTATGATTCTTATTTAGACAGTGCTATAGTAAAAAGGTGGTAATTTCCTTTTCCATTTTCACGAACTGCCAATGGAAATAATGAGTTTTCAAATCTAAAATCATGGATGGGTATCCATGTGTAAAACATGTTCCTGTCTGTATTTTGTAGCCTGTTTATAATACAGTTGTACCTTGTATGAAGGAATTACAGTAATTTGTTCCAAATGAAATTCTGTTAAGCAAAATTTCCTTTGTACAAATTTCCCATAGAAATACATTGAAAACGGATTAATCCCTAATTATGAACGTTGATTCACCCCACAGACAATTCTGTTAAGCGATTTTCCTCTATCTCCAGACTTTTTTCCTTTAAGCAGATTTTCTGTTAAACAAACCACTTGCAAGGGTCCAGTGTACAGTGGTCCCCCCTTTCATGGTTCATATACTGCAGTCCCACTATATTGTGGGACCGCAGTACAGTGGTACCACGAAAGGTTTTTCTCCCCTTCCCAAACACCAATCAGCTGGAGCCTGGGGCTTGAGGGAGGAAAAAACGTTTCAAAAGCATGGGCTTTTAAAACCTTCCTCCCCTTCCTTAAGCCCCGGGCTCCAGCTGATTGCTGCTGAGGTGGGGAAATAAAGGCTTTTCTGCCCAACCTCAGCACCAATCAGCTGGCTCCAGTGTTTAAAGACATTTTATACATCACACTCTGCTTCCTCCGACCCCCCCCTTGGCCCAGGGAAGTGGTACATGATGTTTAAAATGTCTTTAAGCAATCAATCAATCAATCAAAGACATTTTAAACATTGTGCGCTGCTTCTCCCGACCCCCTGGGATGCGTTTAAAATGTCTTTAAGCAACGGATTTTAAACATTGCACACTGCGCCCCACAGGGACAACCGAATCTGCATCCGCATACCGTGGATTTTGAATTATCGCGGGTCGGGTCGGGTCGGGTCTCTAACCCCCGCAATAGATGGGGGGCTACTCTATTCTGTAACATACTAGTCATGCCATGTCACACTTTGTCCTATTAGTTGAATTCATGAATTTTTGAAACACAAAAATAAAAGCATGGCTGCTGCATACAGTACTTTTCTGGGCAGTATAGAAAGAATACTGTTAAGGAAGTAGTTTTCTAGAAAAACATAGAAATATTTATTCCACAGTGCCTCAGTAAGATTATATTGCCAGGAGCACAAATATGCTTCAGAGTTAACAACAACAAATTTTTGATCAATATAACAACCTGGAGGTAAGAAAATGTGAGACTGTATTTCCAAAGATTGGTTTGTTTCAGTGTTTTTAATTCTGTACCTCTGCTTGAATTCTTGAAAATTTCAATCACACACTTAGAAAGAGTGTCATATTTACAGGATTGTGCCCGGGTAGTTGGTTTGAAATCAAATTGACAGGGAGTGAGTTTGCTTGAAGGCTTGCAGTTTACAGTTCTTACATTCTACTTAAAACAGGTGTATTTAGGATACATCTTGTCATATATCAAGGTCATGAAGGAAATGTTGTCTTCAAAAAAACTTTGAGTTCTTTTGTTCAGCAAGAGGATTTTACACCACCTAGATTGGTCCACATCCAATCCAGACAAATGTGTGCAACATCAATCTGCAACTATATGTTTGCCAAATGTTAATTTTCTTGCTTACATATTGTACAGCAGAGTGAGAATCTAACTTAAGACTCCTGTGGGGAAGTCTGGCACCACATATTTGGGGAGCAGGACTATAGGCACATGCTATTTTTTTTCTAGTCGTGTGTTCAATGCTCCTTCTGTTCTTGCACCTCCCTTCCAGAGGTACTTCTAAACCAAGCTTTGACTGCCCACTCAAGTATATGGAACAATTGTAACCTGCACCACTTAAGAGGATACAAACAATATGGTTTGTCTGGTTTGCCTGTGCAAGATTTGGGGCGTTTTGCCAGTTGCTTTCTCAAGTGGTGAAGGATGATTGCTATGTGAAGAAGAAAGGGGAATTTAATCATTTATAGATACCAGTGGTACCTTGTATAAAGGAATTAATTCGATCCAAATGAAATTACCGGTATGTTAAGCAAATTTTCCTTTATACAAATTCCCCATAGGAATGCATTGAAAACAGAGTAATCCCTAATTGCGACCACTTTTATGTTGTACAGATTCACCCCATAGACGATTCTGTTAAGCAAATTTCCCCTATCTCTGGAATTTTTTATGTTGTACAAATTTTATGTTATACAAACTGTTTGTTATACGAGGGTCCACTGTATTTTGTTTGGATGTGCCCATACCTAGTATTGGATCTAGTATTTATGGTTGGTTTTAACTAGGATGATCTGAAGGTTAGGAATTTAACATCACCTTGTCGTGGTCAGTTCACATATGCTAAAGTTTGGAAGAAAGCTGACAACTCCCCTCTGCAGGGAGGGTGGACCTCTTAGGATGATCTGCCCCCATAGGTGAATGGATCTGATTGGTTTTCAGGAGGTGTCTGACTTATCTGATTAGTTCTCCTGTCAAAACCCAGGTTGCCAAACAGTATTCTGCAGTGACCTGGACAGTTTGCAAAATTGCCCCTAAACACCCTCTCTGCTCCTGGATTTGCTCCCCACTCAGGTTCTCAGATGAACTCCAAGCCATGAAACAACAACAAGAAGGCTAGAGAGCGACTGGAGAAAAGTGCCCTCAGATGGTAATTTAGCTGCAGTAAAGAAGCAGTCCAGTAAATATTGTAACACCCTTCAGTCAGCTGAGAGATTACACCATGCTCATTAGTGAAGTTTCTCATCATCAAATGGTACTCTGTTGAGTAGTCCACCCCTAACCAATATGCAGCTTTTTTTCAGACTAGGATTGAGGGCATCTGTGGAGATTGTCTGTAACACTTGGTAATGTGGACAAAGTGTTTGTCTGTTGCAAAGTCACTTCCTACCCATTGGACCCATGTCCTCTCTGACTTTTTAAATTGGCCAGGGAGATAATGGCCCATTAGGTCACACAGATGATTAATGTATCACTATGAGGGTTTTATGTCCTTTTATTTGAAAGAAACTATAGTGTGGCAGCTTCAGTGGTGGAAGCTGTGTTGACATAGGAGCACTTCCTGGCCTTGGTTATGGACTGGGCTAGCGCTAGCAGATTAAAACTAAATCCTGATAAGATCGAGCTCATACTGTTGGGTGGAGAACCTGTCAACCTCTACTGGTTGCTTGGAATGGTTAGCTCTGGCCCTGTAGATGTTGTGGACTGCAGTTCTCACAGTCCTTCACCGCTGCCTGTCCTAGCTAAGGCTGATGGAGTAGTAGAGAAAAGAAGTCTGTTGACTGCCCTTGTGCTAGGTAGTAAGAGACTGATCCAGAAGCCTCAGTGATGTTGCAGGAAGCTTCTGGATCACTCTCTTACTACCTGCTCTCTTACTCCCATTTCTTAAAAGGGAGCAGAGAGCAGAGCAAAAGTCCCTTAATGGGAGTAGAACATGACCCTTCCACACTAAGGATCATTCAGAACTATAACGAGTGGCTATACATTGAGATTTGTTGCTTCCACACATCTCTTGGGTTATGTAACTGGACTACTCTAGTGCAGTGGTTCCCAACCTTGCATCTCTAGAATATTTTAGATTACTAGAGCTGGTAGTGTGGAACTGGTAAAATTACTTCTTACTACCTTGAAAGCCCTGTTAGAATAGCTATAAGTCCATTCGAGCTTGATGGCAAGAATAAGAGATCTTTGCATGAGAGAAAAACATTGTATGGAAATCCACTTGGCATGACTAAGGTCGATGTTGAACATCAAGACACTAATGACTGACCTCAGTTCTGTGGACTCCGTTTCTCAGGGCTTTTGATCATGCTGTTTATTGTTGGATTAGGCATGAAAATAATGAAAATAAATAACAAAAATTGTGCACGAGTTTACTGGTCTCACTTTCACTTCCTGTAATTATATATACTTAGGATCTTAACAGAGAGAGCCTTATCCCATGACTTGTACGTGCAGGAGAAACCGTCTTCAAAAATTGTGCCCCCATGAGCAGCCGGCCCCCTTAAGCACATCCCAGTGGGTCTTCCAGCGACCACCTCTTGGGGGGCCTTTTAAGCCAACGCAAACTTAAATTGGGACTACAAAACACCATTGTTTTTTCTCTTGCCCCCCATGGTGCTTACTTCCCATGTTTTTTTAAAATGTGTTTTAGGATATTGATACACTGACAAGCCCAAGTCATATGCACTGGGCTGTATTTCTCTCCCCCCCCTTTTATTATATTTAAAAAACTTGTTGTGGGATGTGCCACATGGAGTTGCAATGGAAACGCAGGGAAACCTCACAGAAACTGGCGTTTTGATGCGCATCAGGGTGGTGGCGACAAAACTTAGATGGAGAATACAGCAGCGTCCATGAGGACACAGAAATCACATGATCATTGGCAGAGCAAATCCACCTTCTCTTAAGAGCCAGTTCTTCCGGCCGTGGGATAACGCTCAGAGTTTCGTCCAGTTTCTCTTTTTATCACAGGCTGAAACTCTGACATCATCTTAAGTTTTTGATTAACATTAAGCCACAAGAAGTGACTCACTGAAATGGAAGTCTTGTGGAGCCCCTCCCCTACTCCGTTAACCATGTTCTTTCCCCCTTTTCCTTATTTGGAACCCATGATAAAAGTTGATAAGCAGCAAAAAACAGGGTTGTTCAGATTTTGTTCACACAGAGAAAAGAATTCTCACTCCCTTTTCATTTCAGAAATAAATAATGATCTTCTCTGGGTTTTTTTCTCCATCTATGGGATAAGTGAAGAACTAGTAACCGCAGCACACACAAGAATCCTATAAATCTCTTCTGAACAGCAATGCACCCCTTGATTTAAGCATCTTTTTGTTGGTCAAAATATTTTTAGCTGCTGATCTAAGTCTGATGGAACGAGTTAATGACTCTTTCTAAAATTTCTATTTCTGTTGGCCATATATTCATTGTGCAAACTGTCCTAAGATTTTTTCCCTTCCCCAGTTATAGGTTTTATAATGTTTCCTTTGAACAGTCATTTTAAGGGTAGGAGATCAGACTAAGGCAAGCCTAGGATCCAAATACTTATTGCTTATAGGCTCAAAATATTTATTAACTGTCTGTTCCAAGTACTGTACTGATATGCCATCATCTGTTAGCAAACTTCTAGGGAAACATGTGTAATTCATAAAGTGGCAATTACATGAAAATATAAATATTGTACATGCATTTTCAGTGAAAAACAAGCATCTTACTAAGTGAAGTATTAAAGTTAGCAATTTTCTGGTCAAACATGTACATTGTACCTGTTTTGTTTTGTTTTGTTTTTGTTTTTGAAAAGGAGGTGGAATTTCATAGGCACAGTGCCACAACAGAAAGGGTACCGTATGTACCTAAGACCTCAGTGACTAGACAGTTTGATATGAAAGAAGGTACTCACTCAGATAATCTGGTCCCAAGTTGTTAAGGACCTCATATATTAATACATGTCACTAAACTGTGCAGTTGTTTAAGCAGCAATGGACTTCTTTCAGTAGCTTGTCTTAGGACGCTTTTACACGACCTCTAAAATCCAGTGGCAACTTAAATTTGGACCAGAGATCGTGGGGGTTTGTCCCTCTTCCTGTGTTCCCACCCCTCTGCACTCCCTTGTTCCTGTCTGCGTGAGAGGAGGGAGAAAAAAGGGAGAAAAAAAAGCAGGCTCACCACCGTCTGCTGGTCCAAGCAGCCCCTAGCAGCCCCGTAGGGATTCCTGTCTCTTAAAGGGGCGGCGGGGACAAAAAAACAAACAGAAGGCGAGGGAGCCCGGCATTCACAGCTTTACAATCCGCATCAGAAGATTTTTTTACCTCCTGGAGGCCAGGTACTTGAAAAGTGCACTGGGATGCACTTAGGTAGGCATGGTCGTACTTAATTGTTTTTAAAGTCTGGAGCTGGTGGGAAAACATTTTAAAGCTCCAGATCTGGGAGTCCTTTGCCTCGGATTTTGGGGGCTGTGTAAAAGAGCCCTTACCGAGCGGTTCAAGGGTCAAGTCCTACACCAGTTGCAGTTTTCAGGCTGGCCACACAGGAAGTCCTCACATTCACTATTTTGCGTTAAACTGATTTAGAACTCACCAACAGACAGACTTTTGTGGCTACCATTGTTGAGGAATAACTGTAACTGATGTACTCACTGTTTCAAAGTTAGGATAAAACATATCTCACCATTGTTCGTAACTGGCCTTTGGCAAAAGTGGCTCAAATTATGAACCCAGTAGTTTGGGGAGATGCAACTTCCACTTTGAATAGGGAACTTACACAATTCCCAGTCTGGGAGCCACCCGCCCGCATAACCTCTGTTTTGTCAAAATTCAGTTTATTGGCCCTCATCCAGTCATCCAGTCATCCAGTCCTTCTAGATACTGAACCAAGACATTCACAGCAGAGCTGACTTAGACGTCACAGAGACAGAAATCACAATTTCATCAGCTTATTAATGACACTACTCATATTGATGTTAAGCAGGCCCATATAGATGTTAAACAGAATTCAGGATAAGATTGTAGCCTATGGCACCAGAGAGTGTAAGCAGCAGGCATCTATAGAGTTACAAAAGGCAGCTTTCTAAACTTGCCCTTTAGGTGGGAGTGGAACTATTTCAATTTGGTACCTCTCACCCCAACTCACAGAGTTGTCCAGAAGGATGCCAAAGCTTTGGTGCAAAAGTCACTGAGATCAATGAGTAACAGTCGAAGATAATTAAGCAGGATAACTAAGGTTGATTTTGCCCCGCCCCAAACCAAGCACAAAAACAGATGAACAAATTAATGTGTAGCCTGCATAACCAATTGCAAACTGTCCAGAGAGTGCTTGAAGTGCTGTGGGGTGGTATATAAGCAGAACACTTCACTTTGCTTGTAGTAATCTCCTAGTTTCTAGAATTCTTACAGCTGAGCTACTTAAAAAAAACATTGGGAATAGCAGTAGTTATCATAAACCTCTGGTTTGGGCCGATGTGGGCTTTTTGTTTGTAGATGGAGAAGTGCTTCTTTTTAATAATGGAAGGCACCACTCTGTTACATAAAGAGGTATTGACTGCAGCTTTCTCAAACAAGCCATGATGGGAAATGGTCAAGAAAGCAGGTGGGCCATGTAGTTGTTTATACATGTTCTTGGTAGTGAAGATGCTCTCTTCTGTCTTCAAAAGGGAAGCCATTTGGAGCCTTGGAAGTGGGTGGGATCCTGCAAAATAAAATGAAAAATCACAGCAGCAATCGGGTGGTGATTTTTTTTAACTTTTAACCCCCCACACACCTTCCCAAGGCTCTGAAATGCTTCCCAGAGAAAAGGGAGCCCTAGGGTGGTTAGGAATCTAAAAAGGCAGCATGGGAAACTTTTAATTAACCCCTCTGAATAAAGACAGCTTGTATGGCCTTGGCAAACTACTCAGTCCCAGGGCAGCCCCCAGAAGAAGGGAATGGTTAACCACTTCTGAATATTATCTACCTGGAAAATCCTGAAAAGGGTCGCCATGAGTCATGATGATGATGATGATGATGATGATGATGATGATGATGATGATGATGATGATGATGATGATGATGATGATGATGATGATGATGAT
>JAHTLZ010000265.1:9068-79541 GCA_023846285.1 Phrynocephalus versicolor | reverse complement strand
ATGATGATGATGATGATGATGATGATGATGATGATGATGATGATGATAAACTGGCACTAGTTAATGATGTTATCAACATCAACTGTGTAACTTTACAACGACATGAGTTTGAACAGTATATTAGAAAGTTCCGCCTGGGATCCAGGATTAACCTTTAGTGAACAAAAAAGCTCCAGAAACTAGAGGGAACAGAGAACCAGCACAGCTGTTCCACTGAAAGAACGAGCAGTAATTATACACATTGCTTCTTTCCTCTGTAATTGCAGTATCCTATCACACATACTATTTCAAATGCTGTAGGTTGGAAACTTGTAGAGCAATTTCTCTTAATGAAAGGCCTTATGTAATGTGGAACCTGTATTAAATGCTGAACAAAGGATACCCCTTGTTAATGTGGTTATTAGATGAAATAATGTAGATGAAATAATTATTACAGTATTTCAAACAAAGCCTCCAGTTTGCCTTAGATTTATTAATGGGAACAGTTTTGCATTCGTCTTCTTTCTCTTAGCTTGAGAACAGAAGGGAGCTAAGAATGCAGAATTCTGTGACATTGTAAGCTCTTTGAAAATAAAGACTTCTTAAAAGACTTGCAGGAATAATGGGTTTTCAGCTTTTTTTCAGGTTGATCCACTCTGTGTATGGCCAACTTTAGAATTTGACTGGCTGTTCTATTGTCTGCCCTAAAGGGTTTCAGGTAGACATGGGCACGACCAGTTTTCGTTTGTCGGAACGGGGCCGTTTTGGGTTGTTTCTGTTTGTCGTGAAATTTTTCAAAAATTTGTCATTTCGTTTGTCGTTTGTCGTTTCCATCGCGATTTAGCACGGTTTGACTTCCCACAGCATAGGTGCGTCCCGCAATCAGGGCCGGCGTTAGGTGTTTTTGCGCCCTAGGCGGTGGGTGGGGTGGGGTGCAGGGTGCGGGCGGGTGGCGGGGGCGGGGGCCATGAGTGGGCGGCAGCAGCAGCAGGGGGAAGGCACGGGTGGGCGAGCGGGCAGGTGGCGGCCGCAGGTGGGCGAGTGGGCGGGCGGCGGCGCAGGCCGCAGGCGGGTGACAGCATGGGCGGGTGGGTGAGTGGGCAGTTAGGATGTCACTTAGGATAGAGGTTCTGTTCTTGGCTTGCACCCCAAATGTGTGTGCGTGCAAGCCAATTGCAGTTGGGAAAATAGAAAATAAATGGTAGTATATAATATATTTTTAAAATAAATCCACGCCTCCCACTCCCAGTCGAATCTCCCCCTTTATCCAATATCAGAAAAAAATCCTCACAAACTGCCAGAGAAGAAATAAAGAATAAACTGCTATTCCCTTCAGCAGACAGAGCTAAATTCAATTCCCTCCCTGCCTGCCTAACTTAATTCCTAAAGCCTCCAGCTTCCCTCCTCAATCTCCATCGGATCACACCAGCACCAACAGCCAGCCCTCCTCCCTCAACCACATCCATACACCCGACTGCGATTTCTGGAAGGTGCCTCGGCTTTTATGCCCTCCGAGACATCCAGAAGTGTCAGTCAAAAACCTGGCGATGCCATTGGTGGAATGGTTCAAAAAAATTGCATGGTCCCATCCCATGCCCAGCCCAAATGGGCAGGTCTAAAAAAATAAAAAATAAAATAAAATAAAATAAAATCAATACAACATTTTATTGCTATAAAAAAACCCACTGCTGCTACTATTAAATTTCAGGCATTTAAAATAAATAAATTTCAGATGTTTCTGTGGTGATTTGGTGTGTTTTTTGACCACGATTTCAAAAGAAAAATTGTGGTCGCCATTTTGGATCCCCCCCAACCGCATGGCATGGCGAGACGATGAGCCTGGTGCAAGCAGCCCAGGACAGGAGAAGAGGGGGGGAAAGGCCAGGTATCCCCCAGAAACCACCCCTCTGGTAGGTGGCAAAGCCTCAGGCAGGCATATTTTCGCCTGCTTTTTTGGCCGGGTGTCGGTTTTTTTTAAAAAAAACTTTAAAAAACTTTTTCTGTGCTTCACATTGCACGATCGCCGCGATGCCACAAACGAAAACGAAAAACCTGACCAAATTTTTCTTTTTTCGGTTGGAGTTCGAGTTCTGATAGCTTAATTATCGTTACTGTTTCCATTACGTAACGGAAACGGAAAACAGAAACGGAAACAAAAATTTCGCCGAGTCGTGCCCATGTCTATTTTCAGGAGATTTTGATTAACACGAGGAGAGTTTAAAAAATAGCTCTGTGAGAGAAAACCATATGGACTTGATTGTGGAGAGTTACACTTTCAAGTCATGCCTTATAGAATAGTTGTTCTGTCTTCCCCAGGGCTCGGGCTGTGGGTGACACCAGGACAATAGACCTTTATCTAGGCCAGCCTGGTGGATAGAGCCCATTAGCATGCAGGTGCAGCCAAAATATTAGCATCAGGGTGGTCCAGGGTCCAAGCCAGTGAAGGACATTGTACAACACAGTACCTACAAGAGATAAAGCATAAAACAGCTCTGAATCATATACAGGGGCTCAGGAAGTAACTAAGGGGTAAGCAAGAAACATAATCAAAAAAGTCCAAGATCATGCACCATTTCTTGCAATATTAGCAGGATAGGCTAAGGGGAAGCACCCAAAGATAATATAAAACATTGTTCTGGGAGCTTCCGTAGTCTCAGACTGAAAATATTAAGGAAACGATGCCAGACTCTCACACAAGGTGCAACTGGAGGTTATTAAGGCACCTAGAAGAACTCATGATATGGCGGCCACTGCACACAAGGAGTCCTTTACTCACAAGAGGGCCTCTAGGGCAACAGCCACTTCCTTTGGGCATGATGGTTCTGGGCTGTTTAGATGTTGCCCCTTCTGAAGCTTCAAGGGTGATGTTCCTCTGCTTCTGATGCATAACTACTTTCCTTTGCAGGGCATGGTGTAAATTCAGCAGTCTTTTCCCGAGAATTCAAGCTCTTTTCTACTGGATCCCAGAACCAGGCAGTAGAGATGGGCACGAAACGAATTTTTTTTTGTTCTGTCAATCATTATTCATTCCGTTATGGAACGGAACGAATAACGAAGCCCAGAGTAATTTAGGAATGAACCGAACAGAACCAGAACAAATTAGTTTGGTTATGTTCCATTCGTTCTTCCCCGCCAGCAATGACAGCCAGTCTGGCATCACCAGCAGGGAAGAGGAGACCCACCTGCTGCTCCCGTTTCAGGAGATCAAACGAGCCCCGCCGCATCTCCGGTTGGCAACCCGTTCGAAACCCCTGACCAATCGCGACCGCTGATGTAGTCTTATCTACCAGCTATAGTATCCAATGGACGAGCGAGAGCCGGCCGACTTGCGGCCCAACCAGAGCGAAAGCTACCTTGTTGCTGCAGCAACCGGTCCAGGCTAGCGAGGCGACCGGGCATGGCTAGAGGATGCAGGTCTCCTCGCTGTGGCTTTCCCCCCAGATGTGTGTGTGGGGTGCAATCTGTGGCTGATGATGATGATGGGAGCACGATGGGAGGATGGGTGATGATGGGAGGATGATGATGGAAAGTGGGGCGCAGAAACGTATAAGATCCCTTTGACACCCCCCTTCGCCCCTCTTAGTGCGGGATGGCTCTCCCAGGAGGTTTGCTGCCGGCTCCGGAGGCGCCTGGCCCTGCCCAGGAGGGCTCCCCGTGCCCGAAAAACGGTAAAGAAACAAAGCGGGGGCCCAGGGGCCGAATAACAGAAACGACCACCATTTTGGCGTTTCGTGCCCATCTCTACCAGGCAGTTTCTGTGGGTCACTAATTGTTGGGGGTGCTTGTTTCCCATGCCACGAAGATTCTGCTAGAGGGGGCATGCTTTCCCTGAATGATGGACTACCATACATGGCTACACAGACTTGTGTTTACAACCACTTTGGTTATAACTTTGTGCTTGTATCTCTTCTTGTGTGATTACACTGACACTATGTTATCAATTGTTAGTTCCCATCCCTCATAACTTTTAGATGATCCACCATACATGATTTCATGGAATTTATACTCTTTTCTTAACTGCTTGCATTCTCTTTTAGCCTTAATGTTGTCTTCTAATGCTGTAAGATACCCTCAATTCCCGTTCTTCAACTTCAATATGTTTTAATTGTTCTGGACTGTATACAGTATTGTCCCTCATTACTGCAAGCCAACTTGGGTCTTTTTCCAAGGAGAAAGGTGGGGTAAAATACTCATAACTAAATAAAATAAAGTAAAATAGTTGCTATGAAAGAAGCATATAAATGTTTAAAAAGAGAAGCAAGACATCTTAGAGATTCGTATCTGCTTTTCATTTTCAAACAGTCACATGGATTTTCAAACTAATTGCCACAGTACAGGATGTGGTAAATTTACAAGGTACATAACTATGTGAAAATCCTTCTCCTTTGTTTATATGTCTCTTCCTGCTGCTTTCATAGACCAACAAAATATAACATCAATAGTGTTCTAAGCTCTTCTAAGTGACACGGAATGTCTGGTTGACATATAGCCAGTGTTTCACTACTGGTTAGAGAGTAATTTTTAAGCATTTATTTATTTATTTAGCTAAAACAAGGCTGTTTGTTCTCAGGATAGGAAACTTTTGTGGTAAAAAGAATTGCAGTACATGCATGAGCAATGGAGACTGCAGGTTTTTTTCAGGCACATGGTCTTTAATATTAGTTTTGAAATCTAAAATAGGTCAGGCAGCAAGAGTGGATTTGTAGAACCTGTTTATCAGAAAACATATATCATGTACCGAAAGCTTATAAATGTAATACATGGATATTACGCAATCTGTCCTTATTTAATTTTGTTAAAAACATTCATTCAAATACAGTAAATGGTATTGAATCTACAAATTTACTCATCGCTGTGATCAGCTCTTCCCAGCCTTAAAGTACAGAGGAAGCATGACCTGAGGCAGTTTCACAACCTTCTAGCATCGCTGATAGATGTAAACTGAAACATTTAATTTTCTTTGAAAGGATTAATGGTCAACCCAAGTAAAGTCTTCTGTTCTTTTAATGCATTGATCTGTAATCTTCATGTCCTTTGGTGTTTTACTCTCTCACTTTGATATAACATCCAAGTTTGGCTTGCCACAGATGTCACTGGAATCCATGTGATTTAATACTCTCTTTTGGTAACTTGCTGGGTTGGTAGGTTTTGCTGCAATAGTAAAAATGTTAGTACAGTATATGCATTTCAAAAGGGGGAAAGGTATACACCAGGAGAAGATTCAATGTATTTCTGGAGAGAAATTGGAAGATCAATATCTTAAGGCTTTTAAACATGAAATAAGTCCTGAGTGGGAAGTGGGTTGCCCAGTGAAATAGGTAAATGTTTTTTGTTAGTATGCTATTTTACATTTGAAATTAAAAATTAAAAATTAAAAGTTCCTGTTGTGTATTGATCTGTAATTGCATTTCCAATAAGGGTAGGGGCTGACAAATATTGGGAGAGAACGAGTTCCAAAGGTGAAGGACTGCCACCATGCCGGCCTGGCTTTTGGTTTTTTTCTTTCTAGCCTCCCTTGGGCTCAAAGCCCTCAGTCACCCTGCCTGGGAAGAGCAGGTGGCTTGGGTAGTTTTCAGTGGAAGTAGGCCCTCTGACAAATACCAAGGCCCTAAACTGCTTAGGGCTTTGTATGTTGTTATCATCACCTTTAAGTCAGTGCAGAAACATATTGTTAACCTAACCAGTGCAAGGCAGCCAGTGTGGAGGAAATATGATGGTGTTGTTGTGCCCTAGTTAATAATCTGGCTGCTGTATTCTGGACCAGTTGATGCTTCCATATCAGCCTCATAGGCAGCGCCACATAGAGAGCATTGCAGTACTCTAATCTCAAGATTTCCAGTGCATGGACCAGTGTAGTGAGGGCCCCAATCTCTAGACAGGGATGCAGCTGGCAGTCCACTGGAAATGGAAATGGGTGAAGAGGACCCCAGACACTACCAGGGATTCTATGGATAGCTCTGGGTCCAGGAGGAGGCCCAAACTGTGATCCTCAGCCTTAGCAGGGAAATTCACACATACCCTTCCAAAGGAGAGGTAGTTTTCCAGCCGGATTCAACCTCAGTCTATTTGTCTCCACCCACCCTAAGACAGCCGACAGGTAGTTCTCAAAGGGCAGGACAGCAGCTGCTGCAAAAAATGAAAAGGAGTGATAGATTTTGGTATCATCAGTGTAGTGATGTCATGAAGCTCCTAAACCCCTGATGATCCATCTCAGTGGCCTTATATTGATATTAAATATTATTGGCAAGATGACTGGCCCCTGTGGAACTCCACAGGGGAGGATCCATGGGGTAGAAATCATATTGTCAAGCTGCACTCTCTGAAGATGGTACTGCGAAAAGGACTGGGGCCACACCAAAGTGAGACCACTGATCCCCAACCTGGAGAGTCTTGCCAGGAGGATACTGTGGTTGATGGATCAAAGGCTGCTGAGAGATCAAGGAGGACCAACAGAGAAGATTTGGATAGTGCTGTAACATCTAAACATTTACCTCTAAAAAACTGACTTTAGTATTCTCTGTGTTGGAAGGACATTTGGTAGGAAAAAACAGAGGTGGGCTTATGAGGGTATAATTGTACCAATAGTTAGAGGCTACTGAATGAGACAGGCAAGACCTGGCAAGTTAGAAATAAGAAATGGTCATGTTTCAAGATTGTTTTGACACATTCCCATAATGTGATGTGTAACTGAAGAAGTGCATCTCAACCTCTCTTGCAGTGTTGAAAGGAATTCTGTCACAATTCCCTGATCGCATGCCATCTTTTCTATTTCTCAACTCCAATCACAGCATACAATAGCTAAAGGATTATCCTCAAGGGGGTCATGATCTTGTCTGACAAACCTTTTAGAATTTTTTGAAAAGGTCAACAGGCACATGGATTTCGGTGAACCGGTGGATATAGTCTATCTGGATTTTCAAAAGGCTTTTGACACAGTCCCTCACCAAAGGCTGCTGAGAAAATTGCACAGTCAGGGGATAAGAGGACAGGTCCTCTTATGGATTGAGAACTGGCTGAGATCCCGGAAACAAAGAGTAGGTGTCAATGGGAAATTTTCACAATGGAGAGAAGTGAAAAGCGGTGTGCCCCAGGGCTCTGTCCTGGGACTGGTGCTTTTCAATCTGTTCATAAATGACCTGGAGACAGGGATAAACAGTGAGGTGGCCAAGTTTGCAGATGACACAAAACTTTTCCGTGTGGTAAAAACCAGAGAAGATTGTGAAGAGCTCCAGAAGGATCTCTCCAAACTGGGGAAATGGGCTGAGAAATGGCAAATGTGTTTTAATGTAACCAAATGTAAAGTAATGCATATTGGGGCAAAAAATCCAAACTTCATCTATCAACTCATGGGCTCTGAGTTATCTGTGACGGATCAGGAAAGAGATCTTGGTGTGTTGGTGGACAGCTCCATGAAGGTGTCACCCCAATGTGTGGCAGCAGTGAAGAAGGCCAATTCCATGCTAGGGATTATCAAAAAGGGGATTGAAAATAAAACAGCCAACATTATAATGCCATTATACAAAACAATAGTAAGGCCCCACCTGGAGTATTGTGTACAATTCTGGTCACCGCATCTCAAGAAAGACATAGTGGAACTGGAAAAGGTGCAGAAGAGAGCAACTAAAATGATTACTGGGCTGGGGCACCTCCCTTATGAAGAAAGGCTAAAACATTTGGGCCTCTTTAGTCTGGAAAAAAGGCGATGAGGGGGAATATGATTGAGACATACAAAATAATGCAGGGTATGAGTAAAGTGGATAGATGGAAGCTCTTCTCTCTCTCCCAAAATACCAGAACTAGGGGACATACACTCAAATTGTAAGGGCTGGGAGAGTAAGAACTGACAAAAGAAAATATTTTTTTCACCCAGCGCGTTGTAAGCCTATGGAACTCCCTGCCACAGGATGTGGTGATGGCATCTGGCCTGGATACCTTCAAAAGGGGATTGGACAGATTCCTGGAGGAAAAGTCCATCACAGGTTACAAACCATGATGGAGAAACCAGGGTACTTCAAGGGCCAGATGCAGGGGAGTGGTATCAAGAGACAGATATGTAGTCTCGTGGGCTCCCAGATGCATCTGGTGGGGCCGCTGTGAGATACAGGAAGCTGGACTAGATGGGCCTTTGGCCTGATCCAGCATGGCTCTTCTTACGTTCTTATGTTCTTACTGTGTTTTGTTAAACATAGCAGCACCTTTGACCTTAGAACCAAGGGCCTGTTTAAGTTAACATTGCGTAGTGTTGGTAGCTTTACTTTTCAGCAGTGTTGCATTAGGAGGTGAAGAAGAAAGGGAAAGTGTTTTAATCATACAGTATTTTTATCGTCTTCTAGGAATTCGGAAGGACCGCAGAGGTGTACGTATGCTGAAAAACAAGCGTCAAAGAGAGGAGCATGATAATAGAACTACAGGGGCTCTCACTGAGGTGAGGAACACTTCTTTCTGGCCAGGTCCCCTAATGGTGAAGCACAGCAAGAAGAACAGCCCAGCCCTCTCTCTGACTGCGGATCAAATGGTCAGTGCTTTGCTAGAGGCAGAACCACCAGTTGTCTATTCAGAGTATGAACCTGGCAGACCTTTCAACGAAGCTTCTATAATGGGCCTGTTGACCAACCTCGCTGACCGAGAACTGGTGCACATGATCAACTGGGCAAAAAGAGTTCCAGGTGAGAACAGATGTTCATATGATTACATACCTCAAGCTGACTTGGTTCTTAGGTGATATGAATGGAAAATATGGGTAGAGAAATATTTTGTACTCCGCCCCTTCCACTTACATTCCCATAATTCCTCTATTACGTGAATGGGTACAAACTTGTTTTTTCCCTTGTGGTATTACTAGGGTAGACAGAAGCAGAAAGGTTCTTCTCAAAAGCCATTATAAGTTTCTGTTTCACCTCCATGCTGCTAAATGGAGCATACTGCACAGAACAGGGTTGGGGAATGTAGTCAGATGTCGTTGGACCTCAGCTCCCATTACCGTAACTTCAGCCAGCCTGGCCAGTGTTGAGGCACGATAGGAGTAATCGCTCAACCAGATCTGGTGGGCTACAGATTGCCCTCTGCATGCATAGAATGCTGTGTCCAACAGAGACATTATATAGTAGCATTAAGAAGTGTACTTTCCTTACTACTGACTCAAATTTGAATTGACATACAGGGTTCTAATATGTAAATGTTTCTAGTATGTTTGTATCAGTTTTTTTTCCTGTTTATAGTATTAAATGGATGCACTGCACAATAACGTTTGGCTTTGAAAGAGGCAAAACAGAAAGTTAAATCAAATTAAGCAGGAAACTTCTCTTTTTTTATAAGATGAAAACCTCTCTTTTTATATAAATGGAAGAGAACATTTTAAAATGGTGAAAATGAATATATATTGAAAAGGGAGAAAATAATTGAGAAGTGAGATTGAGGTTGACATTTCTTTTATCCACCTCTTATGTTTCCAGAAAGTTTATCTCAAAAAGAAGCTGGTACTCTGTGATACTATTTTTAGTGGCAAGATTCAGCAACACATATGCCCCATAGTACAGCCTTCAAAGCATCTCATAATACAGTGACGTCTGTAGTGTGGGGCATATGTATTTCTTTTCTTTTAATTGGAAATATGAGAGTCAGTCACGTTTAAGAATCCTATATCCCAGTGGTGCCGAATCTTTGGCACTCCAGATGTTTTGGACCACAACTCCCACAGTCCTTTGACGTTGGAAATCTAGGCTCGGAAGGACTGTGGGAGTTGTGGTCCAAAACATCTGGAGTGCCAAAGGTTTCCCACTACTGCTATAACCATTACGTTCCTAATCTGCATCATAATTTATTTGAATGTATATGCAATATATAGAGATGGGTGTTTTGTTTCAGAAGGGACTGGTTCTGAAATGAAACATGCCAGCACAGCTGGCACGCGGAACCCAGTCCCACCCTCCAGAACAAAATCAACCACTGCCTTACCTTGCTGTAGTTTGCACTGGGCAAAATTCTGACCAGGAAGCAGCCTCTGATGCATCATCTTTCCCTCTGCCTGGCACTGGTCAGTGAGAGAGGGAGGCGGGATGATGCATCTCCTTGCACAGCTCCTGATTGGCCAGCGCCAAGGAGACAGAAAGATGATGCATTGAATACTGCTTCCTGGTTGGAATTTCTCCCAGTACGAACTACAGCAAGGTAAGGCAGTGGCTTCTTCTTCTTCATAGTCTTCTGTGATTCCACACAATGGGTTAATATGTGCACACACAGTAACTCCTCAGAATCTTCTAGAAGCAAGATTGTTAGACGGACCTCCCACCCTATATAATGTAGCTCCTCCACCTCCTACATCAGTACCTTCTTTTCTGCAGCCAGTGCTCCTCGTGTTCTTCTTAGCTGTGAGTTCTTCTTGACCTAAAAAACAAATCACTTGTTTTGTTTTGTTTTATTTTATTTTTAAATGAAGCACCTTCCCACCACAATTTCCCTCTAAAGTTTTCTCCAATAATTTCCCCCACCATTTTATGGCCTCTTCTTCACCTTTCAAGCATTGTAGCTCGTGCATAAATAAGATCCCATTCTCCGATGGACATTCACTGTGTCATTTTGTCTTGGAGAAGGGCATCAGCACGCCTCCTTCAATCACTATAAGAACTTTACTAAAGCTGCCCTTCGTACTTGGCTTCAGCAGTTAAGATCCCATCTTTGGAATGTTCATTAGCTGTCGGCATGGCTTCCACTTCCACAACAGTTCTCAATCAACTGAGATGGAGATTCTGATCAAGTAATCTGGAAGAGGGAGTCAGCTTCAGACCCCCACATTTGACAGTACAGAGGACCCTTGTATAACAGACAGCTTGTATAACATATAATTTGTACAACATAAAAAATTCCGGAGATAGGGGACATTTGCTTAACATAATCGCCTGTGGGCCAAATCCATACAACATAAAAATGGGATTACTCCATTTTCAATGCATTCCTATGGGAAATTTGTATAAAGGAAAATTTGCTTAACATAATTTCATTTGGAACGAATTAATTCCTTTATACAAGGTACCACTGTACAAGTAATCACCTATGGCCTTTGGTCCATGGCCTTTGGTCGGCACAAGAGAGGCACCTACACACAAATCAACTTGAAATGCTTGCTGTTCTGAAAGCTTTCAGGGCTTTCTGTCCCATGATACAAGATATGGGGGTACAACTCGTCATGAACAACACCACAGTGATGTATTACATTAACAAGCAAGGAGGGACGCGCTCTCCTCCCCTGTTAGCCCTCATTATTTGACTGGGACTGGTGTTGCAAACACAGTGTGATGCCTGTTGCCATACACATCTTAACGGAGGACAACTTCATTGCAGACTCTCTGAGCAGATTGCCATTCAACAACCACAAATGGTCTCTCCACCCTTCTCTGTTCAGAAAGATATTGGTCATGTGAGGCAAACCTCACATAGACCTCTTCGCTTCCAAAGGCAATGCCAAATGTCACCTCTACTGTTTCAGAGCTGGCCGGGATCTGACATCACTAGGAGACACCTTCATAATACCCTGGACCTCACACCTGCTTTATCTTTTTCCACCAATACCTCTACTGCTGAGAACAATCATCAAACTCAGGGAAGACAGGGCAAATGCCATCGTAATAGTTCCATGGTGGCCCCACCAGCCTTGGCTCACGATACTGAGAGACATAGCCCCCAAGTACATCAGGCTGCCTCTAATGCCTGACCTCCTCTCTCAGACCCTCACTCATTTCAATTAATGGCATGGAGGCTTTTCCCTCCATTGAGCAGATAATTCATTCTTCAAAGAAACCGTCCACCAGGCTGTTGTACCAATACAAATTCAACATCTTCAGATATTTTTCCTTTGCCAACTCCGTGTCAGCTATTTCCACCTCTATAGACACTTTCTTGGTGTATTTACACCATCTAGCTTCTATGCACCATTCTCTTTCCACGTTGAAGGTCAACTTGTTGGTTCGCCAGCAGCAGCTTTTTTCAGACATTCTCTATTGAACGACTTCTTCAAAGGTCTTAAAAATCTTGTGCCACATCTAAAACCACCTACACCTCTGTGGTCACTCAGCATAGTGCTTCAACAACTACAGCTAATATGATCCCCCTCCTTTGAGTCTCTAGCGAAAGCATCTGATAAGCTTCTCTCCCTTAATGCAATCTTTTTGGTAGCAATAACTTCTGCTCGATGCGCTAGTTTGCTCATAGCCCTCAGGATGGATTTACGTTTTCTTCAGTTTCACCCCAACAAGGTGATGTTTCAGATGTATCATTTTTGCCTAAGGTCATCTCTGATTTTCATATGACCCAACCCCCTCCTTACATTCCCTCAATGTCAAGAGAGTACTCTCATATTACCTCTTGAGGACTTCTGATCTTTGTACTACTGAATGCCTCTTCACTTGCATGTATGGCAATAAGAAAGGACTGGCTATGCCACCCCAATCCATTTCTAAATTTATTATTGCCACTGTTACCTTAAGCTTACCAGCTTGCAAAGACTCCACTCCCAACAAGTATCCATGCCCACTCCATTTGGGCTATTTCAACCTCCACAGCCATCTTTTTTTTTTTACTTTTTTTACTTCTTTTTTTACTTTTTGAAAATTTAACATACTATAACATAAACTACATTAAAGAAAAACATTTAAAGAAACAAAAACAAGAAGACAAAAAGGAAAGGTCAATACATCATAAGATCATATAATACATCCATTATAAATTGCCTTATATATTTACAATGAGTCAATAAAGGGCTTCCATATATCTATATAGATATCCTCTCGTAGTTGCTTTCTATATGATATTTGTTCAAATGAGGCTAGTTGTCGCAGATCTCCTGACCATTCTGACCAGGATGGTTATCCTTCCAGGCCTTTAATATAAGTCTTTTTGCTACCATGAGGGCTCTCAAAATCTAGTTTCATTGACCTTTAGTTAAACCCCATACAGTGGGGATATAATTTAAGATAACATGAATATCCTCAAATAACAGAGATTTCCCCAAAACTTTATTAATATAGGCAAGAACTTCCATCCACAATAGGTATATTACTGGACATTTCCAAAGCATATGTATTAAGGAAGCGTTTATACTATTGCATCTCCAGCATCTGTCTGAATTTATCAATTTCTTTCTAAACAGTCTTTGTGGGGTCCAATATATTCTGAATATTATTTTTTGTTGGATTAGTCTCAATTTTGTCCAAGGAAACTTAAAGTAAGTGTGGCACTATTGCAAGAGACACATCTTTTAGAAGAAGATAAAGATAGTTTGCTTAAAGACTGGGTAGAGGATGTATACAATAGTGGATCCTCTAAGAACTCCAAAGGTGTAGCTATACTTACACATAAAAATGTTCCTTGTTGGATTCTCCAGTAATGTTTCATGAATGTATGGGTCGCTTGATGAATATGACATACGATAATTTGATAATTGGAGGTGATTTTAATGAAATTCTAGATCCAATTATAGATAGAAGTACACCACCCTGGAAAACTCAAACATTAGTCAGGTCAACTTTAAAGGGATATATGATAGACTTTGAATTGATTGATGTTTGGCGTGTATTTATTTATTTATTTATTTGTTGCATTTATACCCCGCTTATCTAAGCCAACCCAGCAGAACGAGATTATACTTTTGTTTCATCAGTTCATAAGAATTGTTTTCGGTTAGATTATTTTTTAATGTCATCTTCTCTGTTGCAAAATGTGGTAACATGTCAACTCAAAACAATAGAAATTTCTGATCATGCTCCAGTGACTCTTAATATTCAGTTAATTAATATGGAAAGGACCCCTGGCACTTGGCGTTTAAATGTTGGGCTGCTGAACAATGAGGATTTTAAGAAGCAGATGCAAAATGAACTTCAAGAATATTTTGCTCAAAATGAGGGAACAGCTTCATCATGTGTTACTGAATGGGATGCATGTAAAGGATATATGTGAGGTAAAATTATAGCATATGCTTCATATAAGAAGTGAAATAGAATCAAACAGGAAGAAGATCTGGAAAAAACAGTAAAATCTCTTCTAAGCCAATTTGCTATATCCCATTCTCCAGATATTTATCAAAGGCTACAATGAGCCAAATATGAATTGAACAATCTACATCTTGCTAAAGTTGAATTTGCACTAAGATGTATGCGTCAGAGATACTGGGAAAGTGGGGAGAAAGCAGGTAAACTTTTGGCATCTCGCTTAAAGCAACAACAACAACAAAAAACCAGAATTACATTTCCACAATAAAAGGAGATCAAAATATATTATACACAACACCTAAAGAAATAAATTTAGAATTTCAAAAATACTACAGCAAATTATATACAAAAAATAAAGACCCTAGTGGCGATGAAATATAATCTTTTTTTTTCACACGTGGTCCTTCCAAAGTTAAATTCAGAAGGGAGAGCAGTGCTTTCAAGGCCATTACAAATAGAGGAGATTAAAAATGTTATCTTGGAAATGAAAGATGGGAAAACGCCGGGGCCTGATGGTTTTTCTATTGAATGGTACAAAACATATTTAGATATTTTGGCTCCTAGACTCCTCTTGGTATATCAGAAAGCTTTTGAATTAGACAAATTACCATCGTCTATGTATGATGCATATATATCAGTTATACCTAAACCTGGCAAAGATCATACAAATTGTGGGAATTACAGACCAATCTCTTTAATGAACACAGATGTTAAAATACTATCTGCAGTTTTGGCTAATAGAATTCAGGCTGTAATTTCAACTATAATACATGCAGATCAAGTGGGATTTATTAAGCATAGACAAGGAGCAAATCATTTGCGATTAGTAACAAATTTGGTAGCTCTTAATAGGAAAATATCAGATCCAGCTGCATTGCTTTCACTGGATGCAGAAAAAGCATTTGATAAAATATCTAGACAATTTATATTAGTAATTTTAGAAAAGTTCAGATTCCCACAAGAATTCATAAAATGGGTTAAAATTCTATATCTTTGTCCCAAGTCACAAGTTAGGGTAAATGGACTTCTTTCTGACTCCTTTAATTTGCAGAGTGGTACAAGACAAGGCTGTCCTCTGTCCCCATTGCTATTCGATCTATGTATGGAACCATTGGCCTGCGTTATTAGACAAAATAGACTGATACATGGTTTTGTTCATAAACAAGTAGAATTTAAATTAGCTTTATATGCAAATGATTTATTATTATGTATTAGTAAACCAGAATCATCTATACCAGAATTAATGAGAATAATTAAGCTTTTTGGAACAATTTCAGGATATACGGTTACTTGGTCAAAATCTGAACTAATGCCAGTAGGTGATTATAAAGAACTGACATTGTATAATAAATGGCAGTTCTATCAATGTTCAGAGGTATTAACTTATTTAGGTATTCTAATCCCAAGGGATATTTCTCAGATGATTAAATTGAACTTAAATAAGTTGATTACCAATATCTCTAATGACTTAGAAAGATGGGCATTATTTAAATTTAGTGTTTTGGGTAAGGTTAAAATACTAAAGATGAATATATTCCCACGTATTATATATGTAATACGTGCTATTCCATTGTATATTCCTCAAGTTTATTTTAAAAAAAATAATAGATTATTTCAAAAGTTTATTTGGGTCAATTCTCCACCTTGTATCTCAATTTAAAAAATGCAGTTGTCAGCATCAGAGGGTGGTTTTAATCTTCCAGATATTAGTGCCTATCATAAAGCATATCTTTTAGCTCAGGTAAATTGTTGGCAAATTTCCATCACACCAAATACTCCAACTTGGGTTACTCTTGAAATGGCTTATTTAAAAGCCCTGTATGGATGGTTCTCTCTAGATTCTAAATACACTTTGAGCAAAGGAATTATACCTCCTTTAATTTTAGCTACTAGAGAAACATGGAAAATATTAGCTCGCCAATTACACTTTGATCCATATGCCCATGCAAAAACAACTATATGGGGAAACCCAATATTAAGAATTGAGAAAAGGCCCTTTATGTGGAAAAAGTGGGCAGAATGTGGTATATTTTCTTTAAATCAATTAATAGGCATAGATGATGATTTTCTACCTTTTGCCATTTTACATTCTAAATATAACCTACCTGAAAATACACAATGGCAGTATCTTCAGCTTCAACACCTTTTGGTGTCTGTTTTTGGCCCATCTGTAATGAGTGCTTCAGAACCACCAGGACTTTTAGAGGTAATTATTGGATCAAATGAGAAACCTAAACCATTAACTATAATCTATAAATATTTAATAGATTTTTATAAAATAGATATTCAATAATTTAATGATGTTTGGAATAGGGAATTAGAAAATGAAATACAAGTTAAACAATGGAAAGTTGTATTGGACCTCCCCAGCCTTCTTGAAGGATGTACCAATTCCAGACATTTGCAGAGCTACCACGTGGTCCACCTCGATCACCTTTGCTTCATATCACTGCTTGACACTCGTGCATGTGTTAACTTCAGTATTGCTGTGACTCACTTCCTCTGGTAAGTTGTTTGGCTTGTTAATCACCCATTGTGTGCAATCACAGAAGACTGCGCAGAAGAAAAAGGGGTTACTTACCTGTAACTCTGGTTCCTCAAGTGGTCATTCTGTGATTCCACACAAACCCACTCTCCTGCCCTGCTATCCATCACATCAGTCTTGTTCTCAACAGTGGCGGATAAGCGGAACTGAGGTAGGAGGGGGAGAAGCTATGTTATAATGGGTGGGAGGTCCTTCTAACAATCTGGATTCTAGAAGATTCTGAGGATTTACTGTGTGTGTACACATTAACCCATTTTGTGGAATTTCAGAACCAAAATGAAATACCCATTGCACTAGGTTTTAAGTGTCTGAATTACAAGTCCCGGCGGGCTGCTTTGTGAAGTGTTTGTGCACACACGCGTGAGTGTGCACATGCACGCACTCCTCACCGCTGCTCTGCCCACAGGTACTTGGTGTTTCCTACGCTCCATGCACATGCATCCACCCACACCCATACACGCATGCACACGCATGCCCCTATACATGCATACTCACACACACACACAGACAAGGAGGAGTGGTGGTGGCGGCGGCCATGAGGAGGCTAGCGAGTCTGAGACACAGCTCAGTGCTCCCTGTCCGCTGGCTCCCGGCTGCCTCCGCCTGGCCCTGCTGCTCCAGCCATGTTTGTGGCAGAAGCAGGGGTGGGAGGAGGGCAGAGCAGGAGGAAAAGTAGTAGTAGTAGGAAGCCTCTACTCGGAACTTCCCTGTTCATTCACCCTGCTGGCTGGCTGGTTCGCCAGGCCGTCACCCCGCTGATGCAGCCGCTACACTTACTCCAGGTCCTCGACGGTCCCTGTCGCTCCGCTTCACCCAGGTCCTAGGCACTCCCTGCCCACCCGACCACCCACCCTCAAAGGTCTCTCATGCTTGCGGTGGCAGCATCCGCTGCCTCAGCCCCAGGAACCACCGGGCTCAGGCATGGCAGGAGCCCCTGGGAAGGGTGCGGAGGTGCTGCGGGCCAGCAGCAGCTCCTGCAGGGGCAGCGTGGTGTGAGCCAGGCTGGGCCCCAGCTGGTGGAGGCTGAGGAGGTGCAGAGTGGGCGGAGCCGGGCAGCAGCAGTCTCCCTCCTCCTCCACTGCCTCCCCCCGGTGGTTGTTGCCCCCACCGCTGGCCATCCCTCTCAGCTCAGTGGGCAGCCAAGGCCAAAAACAGCCTGGAGGAGGTGCTTGACCCAGGAGAGCCCGGTGGGGCCCATGCCACAGCCCTGCCAGGCAGTCCATGCTGGCCCAGGCTTCCGCACACCTTGCCAGAGGCGGTGCACCATGAGGCCAGCAGGGACCCAGTGGGCACCCTGCCAGTGCACAAGGTGAGGAGCGTGCCGAGGCTGGGATGGACCCAGCAGGTGACCTCCAATGGTGCTGCAGGCGACTGGTTGCCCACGGTCGATGCGTTGTGCAGGCCTGTTTTATTAGATGCATGATTCATTTTAAGTGCCCAAATTTCTTAGGGTAAAAGGCAAAATCCTGTCTTCATTAGTTTTGCTCCCCCTCCATGTCCCAGTAGTGCCTAATGCAAGGTTCCTACCTACTCTTTCTTATTCCCTGCCTTTCAAAACTCAGTCAGCATATATTTTTCAGTTATTTAGTGTATTTGTACACTATTTGCCCACAGCAAGCATCCCACTATAAACATTGCTTGGCAGAAAATAACACCTCTTATAGATGTTACTTAGATGCTACTCAGCTGACTCCCTCCCTACTTCCCCTGAAGAGGCTAAAAGCAGCAAAGGGAGTGTCAATAATGCTAAGGCTAAAAGCAGAAAAGGAAGTGTCAATAATGCTAAGTTTTCCTCAACCTTCCAAAGGTTTTGGTCAGTAGTATTGGTATTACAAAAGTTTTGGAAGAAGCTCCAGTCTTGTAATAGTGTGAAGTATTCATTATTTTTATGTCCAAAATCTGTTCTCACTATGCAAAAATGCTTGAATTATGAGTTTTATAATGGATTACTTGTTAAAAAAAGTAACTTTAAGATCCACTGCCCTGGATCCAGTTTGAAGGATAAATATGTTTGCTGATTTTTTAGAAGATATTCAGCAAAACATCCCAGGTTCCTGGAATTATTTCTGGGTGTTTGTGCAGTGAGGTGATTGTGGGATAATGTTGTATTGCTTACTTCTAGATAATCTATTTGAAAATAAGGGCTTGAACAACCATGATTCCTGTCCTGAAATAACATATTGTTAATATAAAATACTTGACGTCTAACTAACTTTGTATTGCTGCAATTCATATAGGCAAAATTCTGCTTTGCATTTCTTATAATAGCTGGGCTAAAATAAATGGCTTGATCATTGGATAGTACTTCATACATAATGTCTATTGGATAGTACTGTACCTCATGCATAGTGCACGGGAGAGGAATGAAATCTTCTCTAAGAAGACTGTAGAGGTGTCCTAGCTGGCAGAGAGGGTCAAGGCAAAATACAGTTTCTAATAACATTTCTTATCATGGTTCAAATCTGATATACGATGAAATCAATATTTATTATTACATTAATATGATTTATATATACTTATACTATGCCCATCTGGCTAGTCTGCCAGACTTGACAGCTTGCAACAAACAAAATAACAAAAGTAAATAAAAACATCATAAAAATAATAAATTAGCACAAACAAGTTATCCATCATAACAAACCATCAACGAAAACAAACCATTAAAAAATCTAAAACATGTTATCACAACAGTTACAACCACAGGAACAGCACTGTAATGAAGTAATGTAAAACTACAATAGAGGGATAGAGTTAGTTTACCTGGTTGGCAACTAGGTGTTAGTGGCTCAGAAAAGCCTGCCTAAATAGCCATGTTTTTCACATCGTCTTGAAAGAATCCAGGGAAGGAGCTAATCAGATCTTGGGCGGCAGTTCATTCCATAAAGTAGAAGCAATTACCAAGAAGGCTCTGGCTCTGGTAACCAATCTCATCATAACCAATCTTAAATGCCCGGTCTGAGAAGAGCATGTATTACAGGCAGTACTTGATGGAAGAAGGCATTCTCTCAGAATAATTAATTATAATTTGAAAAAATCTATAAATTGGCTTCTCAGAAAGATCTTTCAGGGAAGGGAAGACAGGAAATATTAGAAGCAAAAAGCTAGGGAGAGAGTTGCTGAGGAGTAAAGTTTGAAAAAAAAAAGAAATTATAATGGTAAAAGCAAAGTGTTCTGCTTATATACTACCCTATAATGCTTAAAGCACACTCTTGACAGTGTACAATTTACTTATGCAGGCTACACATCCCACCCCCAAGAGCTGGGTACTCATTTTATAAATCTTGGAATTATAGAAGGCTGAGTCAACCATGAGCCAGCTACCTGGAATTGAACCCTAGGTCTTGAGCACAGTTATAGCTGCAATACAGCAGTTTAACCACTCTTAATGGTAATGGCAATGAGACCTTTTAAAGAGTCACCTCCCAAACTCCTAAGTTCTGTATCTTTTAATATACAAAGCTCTGTTTTTAAAAAAATAAAATAAAACGAACAAGTGCATTTGGTGCTCAGTGGTGATCTAGGTACACACAAAAGCACCTGTTTTTAAATTGGATTTCACATGTTTTATCTAGATTTTAAAATTTTCAACTACATGACACAAAGGGAAGTGCAGATTTTTTTGCCCAGGAAGCATGTTTTGGGGTTGGAAATTGGGGTGCTTTACTCAGCTATGAGAGTGATTTATTTTAAACTGTTTATGAAATCCATTTATTTTGAATTATTGCAGCATATGTAGACGTCTCTGTGTAAATTGTGTTGTGTAATGGGTGCTAGGATCATGGGTATTGGGCAGCAGGGAAACCTTGCAATCTGATCTGTTTTTTATATATGCTCAATCCCCACTTCATTCATCTTGCTTGCCATAGCCAAGGGGAATCAGAAAAACAGGAGTATAGCTTACTTTTAAAAAAATTCAAATAGAGAAACAGTAGAAAGAGAAAAAACTGTGTGTCCTTATCTGGGAAAGGATGCCCTATATTAAAAATTAGATTTTTTTAAGAGTGTTTCCTCCTTTGGAGGCCTAGAGCCTGTCAGTCTTGTCAGTGTCCCTAGTCAATTTCTGACTGGTGTGCCTTCCCCCTGGATAGCCCCAGCCCGTATGTTCCCCTGTTTCCTCTCCTTCTCCACTCTTCATGCATGCGTGTGTGCTCTTGTGTGCGTGTGTGCATGCATGTCTCTCTCTCTGTGTCGAACTGCAAAAAACCTTGCCATCTCATTTGTTTTATTTTTTTCTATCTGTAATTTTGATCCAGCATTATCTCAGTTTAAAAGAAATACACACAAACACACACATTTAAAATAACACTACTGCAGCAGTATTGAGTGACTATGAGCGGCAGTCAGGGTGAGCGCAAGCAAGCATACAATAAAGTCTCAAATGCAGTTACCATAAAAGCATGTGCAGCTCACTCCACTGATATACAATGAAATTCACTGACAGATTAAACGTTTCTCAGGAGGATGGAAAACCTCATGACTGCCATGTGACTTTAAACCTACTTCGTAAACCCCAATCTAGCTCCCAATTCATTTCATAATGTAACTGTGCCTGAAATAAAACACATATGATGTTTTACTTTCCCGTTGCTTTCTATTCAACTTCTTGCCTTTATTTCATAGACTTTATTATGGATTTTCAAACCTGGCTAGCCTTTACAACTTTATTGTGTCAACTGCCCTGTGCAATCTTGTGTTGACCCTTCAATGTTTGTTGTAGAACCTGAAACTCCAGTGAGTCTTGAACTGCATATGCATTAAGAGACTGGCTAGTGAAAGAGAAGGCCATTCATAGGGTGGGGAAGGAGGAGAGGTGAACTGGAAACAAGTGCAATTATGGGCTGAAATATAACTGAAAGTGGACCTAGTTACACCCTTAAAATCATGGTGAGGGGAAGCATTTTTGGCAAAGTAAGAGGCTTTGCTATCTCAGCTATATTTACCGTATATACTGGAGTATAAGTCGACCCGAGTATTAGTTGGGGCCCCTAATTTAAACCCCAAAAAACTGGGAAAATTTATTGACTCAAGTATAAGCCCAGGGTGGGAAATGCAGCAGGGCCTGGCAAGTCCTCCTTTGTGAGCTGTGTGTGTGTGTGTGTGATGTTTAAAATGACCTTTAGCCACCGAGGCAAGTGCTTGAGTTGGTGGCTAAAAGTCATTTTAAGCATTGTTTTAAAATGACTTTTTAAAAACTCATTTTAAACATGGGGGTTCAGGAGAAGTGGCGCACAATGTTTAAAATGACTTTTAGCCACCGACCCAAACTTGCCTCAGTGGCTAAAAGTATTGACCCGAATATAAGCCGAGGACCCCTTTTTTCAGCCCAAAATTAGGGCTGAAAAACTAGGCTTATATTCGAGTATATACAGTATGTTTGTACAAGTACAGAGAATTTACTTCTGGCTCAAATAAAGGAGGAGCATGCAAGGAGAAGCACTATTTTCCGTCAACATGTTCCAATTGTGCAGACTGGGTTTATAAAACAACTAAGTTAATCACTAACTTGCCCAAATAGGTTCTTTTAGCTGTCATGGACACCTGTTGCCCAACTAATAGATAGACAGTCAAGATAGTCGACTACTTCCAACAGTTCCCCTCTCGAGGACGTTGCAGTCATTTGCAACTTATGATGAAAATCAACTCCTTTTTTATTTTCAGAGGCTTGCCCTCAAACATGGTAAAATTTTATTTGGTTTGTTTTTCTCGTTTCCATAATTGATGTCAGCCACTTTGCAGAGCATTCTTCCCCTTTGTGGGGAAGTGTGTGGCTGCCACCATTTCCCCTCCAGTGTTCCAATTGCTTAGGTCCCAGTTCTATGCCTGTGGTATTGTGGAAAGAAAAAATGTGGTCAGGATGGTAACACAGATGTTGATGCTGCTCTTACTGTCACATGAAGCAGCTGCCAAGAAGGCGAGAAAGGGGAGATGAACGGTAAAGACTTTGGGGGGGAAGTACAAAGTCATTGCAGATGGTGAATTCTATCTTCAAGGAACTGTTGGGTAATTTCTGCCCTCCCAGAAAAATGTCTTCCTAATTTCTCGAATTCCTTTCTGTCATTTGTAATTCTGAGCACTGTGCAATAGATGTTACTAGAGATGGGCACAAACCAGCAATTGGTTTGACCGAGCAAAGGACACTTCTTATGAACTGTGTAAGCCTGAGGTACACCTTCTGTGTGAAATTTAGTATAAGGGCAAGCTGGAGAGAAGGGTGGATGGCTCTTCTTAAAGGGCAGCATGTTTAACGCCAGCATGAAGCTTACTGGATAGGTCAGTGTGTTACATATCTGGCTGGAGAGTCAAAGGTTGTGCCATTTGGGAGGAGAGTCCACCTATGCAACCTTGGGTAAACTGCATATTTCCATGGTACTCCCAGAAGAATGAAATTCTGAATGCTCACTACTTAGAAGACCCTGGTAAAGGCCACCTTAAGCTAGAACTGACTTGATGGTATGCTGCAGGCACTTTATTGATAATTTGGAATATCTTGTATAGTGGCCACACTGAGAGAGGCCTGAAGGGTTTCTACCCGGAATCGAGCCTTTTCAGTGGCTGCCCCGGCACTTTGGAACACTCTTCCACCAGAGATAAGACTGGCCGTCCTTTAGGAGAGCTCTAAAGACCTGGCTCTTTAAGGAGAGCTTCAGTGATCACTGAGGGCATGACAGTATTTAGTTTACTTGGTTTTGTCTATCCTAGCCTTTTTCTTGCCTGAGTTTTTGTTTGTTTATATATATGCTGTTGTATTTTATCCTTTTTTATTTACTATTTTGTTTGTGGGTTGTTTTGGGGGGGTTCGAGTTGTTTTGTTTTATAATTTGTTGTACACTGCCCAGAGTTCCTGAGGGAAGCGGGGTGGTTGATAAGTACAAATATAAATAAATAAATAGTACTGTGCGCCCCGCGACCCAGCACTGTCCCTCCTAGAGCTCTCTGAGTTAATCTCAGTGGCACTGTTGAGGTCCCCCCGCCTACTGGTGGTGGATGATTTTAACATGCACGCTGGGGTTGGACTGTCAGGAGTGGCTCTGGATTTCAGGGAGTCCATGACCTTCATGAGCTTTTCCCAACATGTCATTGGTCCCACCCATTGGGCTGAGCATACCCTGGATGTGGTATTTTTCTCCACGTCCGTGGATTATAATCTGAGGGTTGGGAATTTGTGTTCCCTGCCTGTGTCATGGTCAAATCACAATTTGCTGACTTTTCCCCTGGCAATTGGTGCCCCAGCCCACAGGGAGCTTGGCCCTTCTGTTTTGGCCTGCCCTCGGAGGCTTCTGGACCCTGTTTGGTTCTCTGAGGCCTTTGGAGGCCCTCCAGACAGCCTGGCCGGTGTTCCTGTCAACACCTTGGTGGATAGGTGGTACGTGGAAGCCACCTGGGCTGTTGACTGGATCGCCCCCAAGCACCTCATCCAATGTTGAACCCACACCTCGCCGTGGTTTACGGCAGGTGCGGGTGATGAAGAATGGAGGAGGCTTGAGAGCAGATGGAGAACAGACCGGATGGAATATAATTGGGCTGCAGTTAAAATGCTGACCAGACGCTATGTTCCAGCAAGCAGGGACACCAAAAGACCTTATACCTCCTTGAGAATTATTGGTGAGGCCTCGAATCGCAAAACTGTTCTGGGTGGTTTGGGACCTTACCAATCCTTGTCAGCAGTGGCCTCCTCCTAGTGATTTCACTAGTGAGTCTTTTGCAGCCTTTTTAAAGCCTAAGATTAAGGCCATCTGTTCCAGCCTGGACTCCAGTTTCACTAGTCTCTCCCCAAGTATCACTTGTGCTGTGCCCACTTGGTTTCCTCAGTTTATTGAGTTTGGGCCTGTGATTCCAGCTGACGCCTCCAGGGTGCTGGCACATTGCCAGCCAGTGGCTTCTCAGTTTGACCCCTGCCCAACCTGGCTGATTAAGATTGCTGGGGGGAGCATGCGGGAATGGGCTTCTATAATTGTGTCTGCCTCCTCCAGAGATGGGATTTTCCTCTACTGTCTGAAAAAGACCATGATAGGGCCCATTCTTAAAAGACCAGGCTTGGCTGTGGATGATCAGTCCAACTATTGTCCAATAGCCAATGTTTCCTTTTTTGGGCAAAGTGGTTGAGCGGGTAGCTGCGGAGCGGCTCCAGTCATTCCTAGAGGAAGTTATCGTATCCTGGATCCTTTCCAGTCTGGGTTCAGGCCGTGACATGGGACCGAGACAGCCCTGGTCACGTTGCTTGATGACCTTCTGAGGTGGGCTGACAGGGGGGGTGTTCCTCCTTGTTGGTCCTCCTCAATTTGTCTATCCTTTCCCACCTGGACCAGCTTGCTGAGGCAGGAGTTGGAGGCCTTGCTTTGTGTTGGCTCTGCTCCTTCCTTGGTGGCCGTGCCCAACGAGTAGAACTGGGAGGGGATTTGTTGGCTTCATGGATACTCTCTTGTGGGGTGCCCCAGGGGTCCGCACTCTCCCTCATGCTCTTTAACATCTATATGAGGCTGCTGGCAAAGGTTATCCGGAGTTATGGGGTCTGCTGTCATCAGTACACTGATGAGACACAGCTCTATCCTTTCCCACCTCTGCAACAGAGGCTGTGCAGACCCTTGACCGCTGCCTAGACGTGTTCTTGGAATGGACCAGGACTAACAGGCTCAGGCTCATCCCCAAGAAGACTGAGGTTCTGTTCCTTGAGGGGTCCCCAGATAAGTATGGTGGTCTTCTCCCCAGCTTGGGGAGTACTGCTCTCCATCTTGCTGAGAGAGTGAGGAATCTGGGCGTTGTCCTGGATCCAGCTTTGTCCCTGGAGGCCCAGATAGCAGCTGTTTCTAGGGTGGCCGTTCACCAACTCAGGCTTATCACCCAGATTTGCCCGTACCTTGACGAGGATTCCCTTGCGGACAGTTATGCAAGCTCTGGTGATCTCGAGGATAGATTACTGTAATGAGGCTTCCTTTGACCCTTTTTCAGCGATTGCAGTGGGTGCAGAATGTGGTGGCCATTTGGTGGTTGGTGCGCACTGTTTTGAACCCAGATAAGGTTCAAGGCATTGGTTTTGGTTTACAAAACCCAGATAAGGTCCCTGGCTTGGGACCTGAGCGTATTTCCCAAAGATTAAATTTATCCCGTCCCACCAGAACGTCGCTAGCCCTCTTGCTCCGGGTGGCCACCCCTAGGGAGGCCTGCAGGGTTTCTACATGTAGTCCGGCCTTCTCAGTGACCGTCCTGATGCTTTGGAATAAATTACCAACTGAGATTCAGCTAGCAGAGTTATTGCCAGCTTTTAGGAGAGCATTAAAAACCTGGCTTTTTAAAGGAATATTTTGTTGATCGCTGAATACATGATTGTATGTTTGTTTGGTTGGTTGTTTGCTCACCTTATTGCCTTGCCAGAGGTATTATTGTTTTTTTATATTTGTTTGTGTTTGTATTGGTATTTCTATTTTTTGTACTTTGTATTCATTTGTCTAGTCTGTATACCACTCAGAGTTCCCATTGGGAAAGTCGGTGTGGTTAATAAGTATAAAAATAAATAAATAAAATTTAAAAATCAGTTTTTGTAAAAGACTGTATGTTAAAGTCTTAGCAGTTATGGCAAATTAATCTTGCTATGTTGGACATTTCAGCTAGACCTTGGAAAACAGCCAGCATCCTTGTACGCTGTGGGATTCTGTGAGTTGTATTCTAAAAAAATAACCTTTCCAAGCTGTGAATTACCCTAATGTACCTCCAAAGAATTAGTGTTATGTGGTGAGAGCAGCAGAATCTTGTGAGGTCAGTTAATGAGTATTCCAAAATAGATATAACAGAAAGAGGAAGGGACATAATAGTACAGTACAGTACAGTGGAAAACAAATACTGTACTGTATTTAAGGTACTGTGTAATTAAAAACCTCATCCTTTCACATTCATGTGTTTAATGATTCATTTTCTTCATGTTCATGCAAGTTCAGCTTCAGAGACAGAGATTATTTCACAATTGAAGTATTGTAATTCCATCATATTCATGATATACTTTATTTGCTTGCTTTTAAAAAACATTTCTTTGGGTTCAATAAATATGTAAATTAAATCCTGAGCATTATGGATAAATGGAAAGATTTCAGGGTAGCTCATCAAAAAGCAAACTAGCTGAGTGGTTTATTTTTAATTGACCAAATATCCCCAAAGTTATCTGGAAGTTGAGACAAACAGCTTTGTCAGTCTAACAAAGCTGTTTGGATGAGCAGCAAAACATTTCAGTCTCTCAAGAAAAGAAGTCCAGATGCCATGATTCAACTTCCAGATTAACTCACCTGGATGATTAAGAATCTTCACAGATATCCTCAGTGCTAGTGGGCTGAAAAAAATATAATGTGCAGTTTTAAATATTCATAACCTCCATTTTTAATTCTTAATTGCCAACCAAAACTCTGTAGATTAGAGAATACATGGCTACTTCTGTTGACAGAGCTCCAGCCATTGAGGATAGGTGTTTTGCTAGCCTTTTGTTTGCCCATACATTGCTGTTAGGAAGCAAAAATGGTGCATTGGTTCCCCTAAACAAATTTTCCTAGAGTAGGCTCACTGAGTCAATGGGGATTTGGTGAGTCAACTCCTCCATAAGTGGGATTGATTGAAATGAGGGAAAGGAACACTATTTATTACTTGACTATTGCACTGAAAAGTCATTTGATCATTTATTTCCCTTCTTGCATGCTTTCCCTTCTTTAATCACACTTTCTTTTGATTAAAAAGGCTAGGTGTAATTCACAGTGCCAGAATAATGTTCTAAGTCTAAGACGATAAAGCAGGCCACAGAGTTTGTTTAAATATGGAGTCATGGCCTACATACTCGAGTCGTATGACTATCTTGTTTGCAGACTGGCTCATAAAGCTGTACTGGCTTTCATTTAGATATGTACTTTCAAAATTCCTTACAATGAACATATAGAATATATGCTTTTATCCCATATTCTTGTGTCAATTCTTATTTTGTTTATTATCATGTCACATATCAAGCTTCTATTCAGCCATTTAGTTATCCAAACTGAAGGCCAGTCCTGGATCATCCCTTCCCCTTGCTGACATCTGTCATACTCAATGACAGAACATTCTATTACTCTTTTTCTCAGAAATTGTCCTTCTGCCCCCACATTCCAGCAATAGATCAAACTGGTTATTTGTTTGGCTTCTTTCTGGATTTGGCTGCATATGAACTTGAATAACCTCATGTCATCTCTGAAAATCACTCTGAGTGGAGTATGTACTCTTGCAGGCAGCTGAGCCCTGAGTCTTCACATCCATGTGGGAACAAATGACACAACCAAGAGGAAATAGAAGGAAATCACATCAGACTTTGATGTTCTGGGAAGGAAACTCAAGGACTTTGAGGTCCCAGTAGTCTTCTCATCCACCCTACCACTACTCAGAAGAGGAATAGAAAAGAAAAGAAAAAATACATTGGGTGAATAACAGGCTACAATGATGATACCAACTTGAGGGACTTCAATTTTGGGACCATGGTCCTTGATTTCTGGAAGATGGATTGCTGGCAAGTGATAGGTTGCACCTTGAAAGAACTGAGAAGAATGTGTTTGGCCAAAGCATGAAGAGCTTCATCAAGAGGACTTTACACTCAATTGGAAGAGGAAGGGAGACATAAGCACTCAGGTAAAGATGAATGCTTAAGCACAATAAGAAGAACAAACAAAGACACTCTAATGGGGCTCAGTAATTATCTCCATACAGATATTTGAAGGAAATCAGGCCCCAAACTACAGTCTCCACTGTCTATCTTTAGTGTCCAGCAGTATGCCAGTAGTATGGGAATGCCTATATAAACAGAAATGGAAATCTTGGTGCAGGAGGGTAAATGCAGTATGATTTGATAGGGGTAGCTGAAACTTTGATAACTTACATTACTGGAATACAGCAATTGAAGGGTATAAATTCTTCAAAAAGAACAAAAAGTGAGGTAAAGTAGCACAGAAATACAAGAAGATGAGCTTGGTTGTCCCATCAACTGGATTAATACAATCAGGAAAAAGATTAAAGGAATGTGGCAGTTGGAGTCTACTACCAACTGACAAATCAAGGAGAAGATGCAGATGAAACCTTTGAAAAACAAGTTGCAATAATTGCAAAGAGACAAGTATTAGTCCTAATGGGAAATTTTAACAATCCTGATACACAGTATATTGAGAGCCAAATTCTAAAAAATATGGCCCGTACAAGAAATTCCTGACATGTTGTTGATAACTAAAAACATAGAACCTAATAATATAAATTTATTTTAAATGGCACATCTAGGAAGAGAGATAGGGTTGCAGCTTGAGATTGATGATCAGATAGCCAAAGAATACTTTATTACTTTGGATGACTTCAGCTCTCTAGGGCCACATGAACTGCATCCAAGAATACTGAAGGAATTAGCTGAACAACTATTGGAACCACTATAATTTTCTTGAAATCATGGAGGATGGGTGAAGTGCTGAATGACTGGAGGAAGACTAACATTATCCCTATCTTTAAAAAGGGCGAAAAGGAGGAAACTGGGAATGACAGACCAGTCGAGATGACATCCATCCCAGGGGAACATCTGGAGCAGATTATATAACTGTCACTCTGCATAAAAGCAACAGCTTTAAAACAATGCTGTAATAACTGGAAGTCAACACAGACTTGTCAAGAACAAATCCTACCAGACTAAACCTTTCTTATTTTTTTATCAGGTAACCTCTCTGATAGAAAGCGGGAATGCTGTAGATGAAGTATATCTTGACTTCTGCAACGCCTTTGACAATGTACCACATAATATTCTTATTAGCATGCTAACTAGGTAAGGGCTGAACAGACTAACTGTCAGGTGGATATACAGTTGGTTACAGAGTCATACTCTGAGAGTGTTCATGAACAGCTCCTTCTCAAACTGGGATTGAGTAACATTTCTGCCCTTGGTGCTTTTCAATATTTTTCGTAAGGACTCTTACCTACCACTCTGCTCCCACAGACCCCAGAGAATAAAAGGACTCATTTTCTAGTGTGTGTTTGTGCTCCTGTCCAACATCTGCTGGGGATAGTGGATGCAGCTGGTCTGGTTCAGCTGGAATATGGGACGGATGGATGAGGAAGGGTGGAAGCAGGGGGCAGAGCCAGTCAGGTCCTTCTTTTCCTTCCCCTCTACCGTGTGTGTAAGAGCTCTGCAACTCTTCCGGGAGATACAGACCCTGCCCCAGAGCTGCTGCCAACCCCTTTTCAACCTGATCTCTCTAATTCCCAGTCTGTTCGCACCCATTTTGGCTTGTTGGCAGAAGCTGTGGTTGGAGCACCCGTGCCTTTCCCTGCGTTGCCTTGGCTGAATATCCAATCCAGCCCAAGCCCAGGAGACTTTGAGAGGGAAGAAACAAGGAGGATCCCTCTCCTACCAGGCCCAGTGGGGGAATTCCTCCCCACTTCACTTGAAAAAATCCCTTTATATTTTATTTCGTGCCTTTGAAATTATTTTGGAGCTCTCAGCAACAGAAAGGCTGTGGAAGGCGTTCAATTGATCTAGTAATGAACCCACAGTTTTTTTTGAAAGTCTCTTGGCTCCTGCAATAAATTAGCTGTGGTTGTTCTGCAAGGGAGAGCCGAAGGAAGCTAGAGGCTGAGGTCCTGGGATTCCTTACAATAGCTCAAATAGATACAGTATTTGAATTTTGGTAGTAAAACCATTCCAACTGTTAGCAATTTTCCTTAAAAAAATTAACTTTTTTTACTTTCTGAACTCTAATTTAATTTATTGCAATTAAGATTTGTAGTTCCATTTTTATAATTTGATTAAATTTGGAAGGGATATATGTGAGCTCCTAAATATTTTACTGCTATTTCCTCAGTGGTGTCCTGGTGATTTTATTGGGCACTAACAGATCTTGTTTAATCATGAATGAACACAAAATACTTGAATTAGGGTGTGACTATACAGGGTGGAAGAGCCAATTTGCTCTGTCGTTTCGTAAACAAGGACCTTACTAGTTCCCAGTGGTGAAATTGATGTAGTCAAGCACACCAGTGTGATCAGTTCTCCCACTGCAGCATTTAATGGATGACTACAGCAATTTCACCAGCAACATTGCAGAAGTTCACATCTTGAGAAAGAGAGAGGGGGGGAGAATTGCTTGCTGCAGAGAGTACATGTTACAGGAGTATCATTCAAGAAGGAACCAGGAGTTTGCTTATACCTGACTGTGTTGGGTAGGGTGAAACTTGCTCCCTTCTTCTCTTGCTTAGATGGGTGGGCAGGTGGGCCAGACTGAATGGGACTCTGGGAGGGAGCACCGAGGAATAAAGCGAGTCCCTTACACATAGTAGAAAGTAGCCACTGCAGGTCCCCACTCCAAACTTTGAAGGCAGCTCATGCTTCTGGGGCTGGCTTTTGCATAAGAGGATGCCTAACACTGTACAAGTAGAGCTTGCCATTGAAGTACACAGCACTTACTCTTGTGGGATATCCTTCCATGAGTGGCAGAAACATCAAACTGCTTCTGCTGAGGTCCACAGGGCTGGTAATTTGACTGAAGAGCATTTTCTGCCTAGGTTATGAGGAAGTCTCAAAAATTTGAGTAGAAAATGGGAAGTGGAACTATTTATTTTATTTTATTTTTACAAATTCCTGTTTATCTTTGAGAAAAAAACTTATATTTTCAATAATTTTGTTGTTTTTGTACTTGAGGCAGAAGAGCAGGTTAACAGTACTGGTAAAAGTTTTGAGAACGTTGAAGATCCATTTTTCCAAGTCAGAGGGACTTTCCTTGAGGCCAATTCATTTAAAAGTTATTTGAGAAAAATTGGTTGCTTGACAAGACCATGTGCTTCTAGTATATCTCATTAACTGATGAAGATGTAGTTCTCTGTAGAAAAAGCAAAGGGTTCTTAGGTGAGGGATGTGTTTTCTCAGAATCTGCTGCTTCTTATCTGGCTGTAATTCTTCAGAAAGGAAAATGAATATAATTGATCAGCTATATTTAGAAATCTGAAGGCCTGAGAAAAATGTTTTTTTTTCCTGAAGCCTTTTTGGTTTTTTCCTTAAAAATTGGAAAAATTGAAAAAAGAAAAAAAATGATTATGGAATGTTTTATTTTAACATTATGAATAAAATATTTTAAGACGGGGTGTTCAAATATTTTCCAAATGATTTCTAAAAATATGCATACAGTAGGACCACCATATCTGCGGGGGATTTCCGGGAACCCCCGCGGATAGTGAAATCTGTGGATAAGAGCAAACACTCTTATCCAGGTTGACAGCAGTGCTAGGGGTGGTGGGGTGCCAAGGTGAAAGCTTTTACCCCTGACACCTCCCAAATGGCAAGGAGGGAAGAAAGTTTCCCCCCCTCCTTTCTCCTTGCTGCTGGGCTTGGCAGCAGCAACAGCAAGGGCGGGGGAGGGGGGAGAAAAAAACTTTATTCCCTCCTTGCCACCGCCAGCCAGCCAGGCACCCTCCAGAGTGGTGGAAGACCCACTTACCCAATCAGCCTTTGAACTTCTCACTCAGGTCTGGTCCGGGAAGTTCAAAGGCTGGTTGACCAAGAGGGACCTCCACCCCTCCAGAGAGTGCCTGGTGGGCGGAGGCGGCAGTGAGGAGGGAAAAAAATAAAACTTGCTGTCACCAATGCCGGCCGCCCTCCAACTCACTGCCACCACCACCACAGGCCAGCCAGGCACCCTCTGGAGGGGTGGAGGACCCACCTGACCAACCAGCCTTTAAATTCCCGTTCGGATACTAGGCGGTGGATTGGAAGTTTTGAACTTCCCACTCAAACTTCCAGTCTACTGCCCAGGATCCAGGCAGGAAGCTCAAAGGCCAGTTGGCCAGGTGGGTCCTTAAAGTGACCACCCCACCCCTTCAGAAGGTGCCTGGCTGGCCTGTGGTGGCAGCGAGAAGGGGAAAAATTACTGATACCGCCGCTGGCCAGGCACCCTCTGGAGGGGTGGGGTGGTCACTTTAAGGACCCACCAGGCCAAATGGCTTCTGGACTTCCTGCTCAGGTCACAGGTGGCAAACCAGAAGTTTGAGCGGGAAGTTCAAAACTTTTGATCCGCTGCCCGGGACCTGAGAGGGAAGTTCAAAGGCTGGCTGGCCAGGCGGGTAAGTCCTCCAGAAGGTTCCTGGCTGGCCCGCGGCAGCAGCGAGGGGAGGGTGAGTCGGCAGCATTGGCAACAGTAAGTTTTATCCCCCCCCTTCTTGCTGCCCACTAGGCACCCGCTGATCACCAACCACACATAACTGAATCTGCAGTTATTGAATCAGCGGATGCAGGGTCCTACTGTAGTATCAGATTATTCTAATTTCTGTGCACTGAGGCTACAAACGGAACTCTCCAATGCAAGAACAAGATGCACTTCTTCCTTTAGGACGGTGGTTCTCAACCTGTGAGTCCCCAGATGTTCCTGGACTGCAGTTCCCAGAAGCCTCCACCACTCGCTGTGCTGGAAAGGATTTCTGGGAGTTGCGGTTCAGGAACATCTGGGGACCCACAGGTTGAGAACCACTGCTTTAGGAGGTGCTGCTATTGTCACAAAAAAAAGAAAAAGGTTTCACTTTGGTTTTTGCATGTGGGTGGGTATGTTTGGTTCTGTTCTGTTTTCTTTGCACAAGGACTTTGCACAGCACAACCTCTGACTCCTCTTGCTTCTCGCCTTCTTCAGATTCCTCAGTCTTCTTCAGCATGTGGAAGAATCTGGTCTAGGTTTGGAAACACTCTAAATCAAGAAATAAACTGACATGGGCAAACCTTCAGTTTTTAGAAGTCCATAATAACTGTGTTAGTCACAAAAACAACAGAGTAACTGCAGAAGCAGAGACTGAAATTGATACTGATAACTACAGCTCAAAAATGACTCTGATTAAAGTTCATGCTCATTCGTTGAGATGTAGTCCCACTCCCTTCTATACATTTCCCTCCTCTTCAATTCTTTTTATGAGAATGAGGTTTTTATTTTATTTTTATTTAATACTGTGGAGAGTAAATATGAATAACTGTTAATTCTGGATTTTTAAACATTGTTTTGTAAAGTTTTTTGTTCCACATAAACTAGTAAACAGTCCAGGAGATTGTTACTCCATTTATTACAATTACAAATAAATATTATTTTGTAAAAGTAAATTCTGTTTGTAATAATTGATTGGATGCACTATATTTTAATATGCTAGTTGTGATCATTTTATGCTAAGTCACATTGTCCATAGTCATATTTTATGTTCCTAAAGTAACAGAATGATTTTCAAGCTGTAAAAGGAAGGGGGAGTGCTAATGCAGCATCTTTTCAATTTTTCTGCAAATTCCCATTCCCCGCCCCCCCAAAATGTTTTTTCCCCCCAAGCTTCAAAATTTTCTGAAATTTTACATCTCTAGCTCTATTGTACTTCCAGAATTTCCCCACAATATGTTCCTCTGTGTTTTTATATGGCAACACTCCCACACAATAGTTTTATTTTAAAGCTTTTATAGTTGTTTAGTGAATTGGCTAGAATTTATTTTATTCTTCAGTTTCCCCCCGTGATATCTTGCACACTTGAGGACTGAAAGAACCCTTTCCTTGTGAAGGACTCCACTTCAGCTTTATGTGCCTTAAGAACAAATATTTGACACTGATAATTTTTTTTCTTTGGTGATTTCGGCATACATGCAACTTCACTGAGTTGTGTACAAAACATGGGTACCTCAACATCATCTTTAAACAGCATCAGCAGTTTGCTACTGCTGCCGATATAATCAACATTCTGCATGAAAAACTGCACTAGGATTTTGGCCACTATGTGGAGGGAGAAATGATTTGTATGCTATTTAGTTCCTTGAAAATGCAATTTTCTAGGCATAAAAGAATATTTAAACGATGCACTCCTGGGTCACTCTTGGCCAGAATTCACTCAAACGGATTCTGCTTTCAGTTTGGTAGACAAACAATGAACAAGTAGCCACATAATATAGAAATTATGGAATGTTTCCTATCTGAGTTATATATGGGTCCAGGTGTTTCTGCCAATGTCTAATTCTATTTTATAATGATTTAAAAGAATGACCAGACCATGAGCTCTACAGATATTCTTCATTTCTTTCATGCAGCACAGAATATTCTCTGCAGTTGCTTTTTGAAGATGAAGCAGTGTCATCTTCATGCTCATTTCAAATTTTCTTAGTCTTTTATTGATGGAATCCTCTTCTGTGTTGTTTTAATATATTGCTTTGCCCAATTCTGTGGCTGATAGTTGCAGAGATCACACAATCTTTATTGAAAAGAAAAGAACATAACAGAACAGAAAAATACTTGCTGAAATGTTGCCATCAGCAATGTTATAGTTCAAAATAATAGTATTTCCCGTGTATGATGACCTTCCACATATAATCTTAGTATTTGGCTACTTCTAATTAAAAATATGTGGCCAAGTTTGCGGATCAATCAAAACTTTTCCAGGTGGTAAAAACCAGAGAAGATTGTGAAGAGCTCCAAAAGGATCTTTCCAAACTGGGGGAATGGGCTGCCAAATGGCAAATGTATTTCAATGCAGAAAAATGTAAAGTAATGCATCTTGGGGCAAAAAATCAAAACTTTATCCATCAACTCATGGGCTCTGAGCTATCCGTGACGGATTAGGAAAGAGATCTTGGTGCGCTGGTGGAGAGCTCCATGAAGGTTTCTACCCGATGTGTAGCAGCGGTGAAGAAGGCCAATTCCATGCTAGGGATTGTCAAAAAGGGGATTGAATATAAAACACCTAACATTATAATGCCGTTGTACAAAACGATAGTAAGGCCACACCTGGAGTATTGTGTACAATCCTGGTCACCGTATCTCAAAAAAGGCATAGTGGAACTGGAAGAGGTGCAAAAGAGAGCAACTAAAATGATTATTCGGCTGGGGGACCTCCCTTATGAGGAATGTCTTAAAACCAGGGTACTTTAAGGGCCAGATGCAGAGGAGTAGTATCAAGAGACAGTTATCTAGTCTCATGTGCTCCCAGAGGCATCTGGTGGGGCCACTGTGAGATACAGGAAGCTGGACTAGATGGGCCTTTGGCCTGATCCAGCATGGCTCTTCTTATGTTCTTATGTACAATCAGAGGGTACTTGTGCCTTGCCAAAGAAACACTTTTCTTTCATAAAGCCAGGGCCTACTTTAGGCTGAATATGAACTGAGGCTAAGGTATCCAGGACTCGTTAGGCAGAGCACGTTGGCTCAGTGTTCGTGCCAGTCCAGCCACTGTCAACTCAACCTGGCTTTGCTCCCTTGTCCATTTCTATTATTTGAAATCTCACTGGGACGCGGCAAGTTTCAAATGGCAGTGGGCAAATCTGTGAAACTTAATTTTCTTCAACCTCTTCAGTTTCCACTATTAATTATTTTAATGTATATTTTCCTCTACAGTTCAAAAACTGTACATGTGACTTTCGGCCATGTAACTTAAAGGAATTTCATTTCCAATGTCTTCCTTCCTGCCTGCCTGTCTCGATGCAAATTGTCCAATAAGCTCCTTGCCCAAATGGGCAAGATCATAGAATCATAGAATCATAGAGTTGGAAGAGACCTCAAGGGCCATCCAATCCAACCCCCTGCCATGCAGGAACCCCCATCACAGTACTCCCAACAGTTGGCCATTCAGCCTCTGCTTAAAAACCTACAAAGGAGTTCAAATAATGACTAGGAGGGAGAAGTGGAATGGTGGGTGATGCCTGGCCGAGGTCATGTATCGCTCCTCCCGGACCGCGTCTGCATCCACGTTGTGGCCTGCAATTGGCTGCAGGGGCCAGATTCAGGACTCTGGAGGGCCATAGTTTGAGGATCCCTGAGTTAATGCTTCCAGGTGTTCCTGTACGTATTCCTCCACGTATTCTGCGTTTCGATTCCTGTCCTACCATATCTACTCTTTGTGCCAAGAGAACTCTTTTCCTTTTTGGCAGATGACAGGTTGTAAGCAAGATAGCATTTTCAGTCTTGGCATCCAATCTATGGGGCAAAACCACATACTTCTAGATCAGTTTAGAGACCATCATATGTTGAGTTTTCTGCTATCTATAACAAAACGAGCTACAAATAGTCAAACTTTGATTTTATTGTGTGTGCTCTTCAAAGCAATTTCCAGTGTTTTTTTTAATTATTACTTGTGCTCTGGTCCAGAGTACTCCTTTTAGTGGGTAGTTTTAATGTGTAAAAATAAAGAAGTCCCCTTTCCCTGTTTGATGTGCTATTTTAAAGGCATCTAATATCTCAAACATTGTACAATATCTTAAAACTGTCTGTACTGAATTATAGATCTACTGCAAATTTAATAATTTCGGATAAAATTTGATAGCAGTTTTGGGAACAGAGGCCCACTGTGTTTTGTTTTAATATTTTTCCCATTCAGTGTCTGATTCTGAATTGCAAAATATCATTAAACCAAAAATACAGTATTCGCTTTAAAGCTGACATGACTATTACAAAGTTTCTAATTCACACGAAACACACAGTAGTAGGCATTATTTTGTGTTCTTCTGCCACTGGGAGGATTCAGGATCTGCTGTCTTTTATGGCTGGTGTACAGACTGATAAGATAATGGTAATAGGATCAAATATTTAGTTCAAATAGTATTTTATTGCCAGTTACAAAAATAAACACTTCGCAGTTCCTGTAACATTTTTCTGGCAGAACTGCATGCAGTCTTGCCTCCTCATAACTGTATCACTTAATTACATGATAAAAACATTGTGTTCTTTAAAGAAGCATCTGAGCACTGTTGTAGTAAAACAAAACCCACACACTGAATAAAAGTAAGACTGTCTAAAACCCAGCATTAATGCTAATTAACGCAGACATTGGTGGTAGGTCTATGATCTAGATATTTTTGCACAGTGTAACAGAAAATGATCTGTTTTCTATCAAACAATGCAAATCTTGCCACTCTGGATTTCCTAGCAATTAAACAGCAAGATTCTTGGAGAAGCTGATTTGGATGAGAGTTAGGTCAGAGTCCTAGGAACCCATAGTTAAAATGATGAAGAGAAAAAAAGTTTATACTTACATTTGCATTTTGAAGGGGACAAGATGAAGCAATTCTTTGATTTAAATTTGACCATAACTTAATTTTAATAAGTGTAACAACAAGAGATATGAAGGCCTGGAAAAAAACTGGAAAAATTCGGGGGGGGGGGGGCACCGCTCCCCCCCCCTTTTTTTCCTGAAGCCTTTTTTGTCATCCCCCCCCCCCCGAAACATTGGAAAATTTGAAAAAAGGAAAAGGAAAAATGATTATGGAATGTTTTATTTTGACATGATGAATAAACTGTTTTAAGCCAGGGTGTTCAAATATTTTCCACATCATTTCTAAAAAAGATGCATAGTATCAGATTATTCTAATTTCTGTGAAGTGAGGACATGGAAGTCCTAGGTTACAAACTGAACACTCCAATGCAAGAACAAGATGCATTTCTTCCTTTAGGAGGTACTGCTATTGTCACAAGAAAAAGAAAAAGGTTTCTCTTGCTTTTGCATGTGGGTGGATATGTTTGGTTCTGTTCTGTCCTCTTCACTAGACCTTAAAGCACTGGAATAAAATACAGAGCAACAAAAAGAACCTGAAAGCATATACTTAATTTAATTAAAATAATTAATTTTAAAAAGTAAGAATTTACATTTATCTGATCCCAGAAACATGAATCATTTAGCTACATTAATTTATAAAAAGTGAATTCTGTTTATAATAATTGTTTGGATACACTATATTTTAATATGCTAGTTGTGATAATTTTATGCCAAGTCAAATTGTCCATACTCATATTTTATGTTCCTAAAAAAACAGAATGACTTTCAAGCTGTAAAAGGGGGAGGGGAATGCTAATGTAGCATTTTTTTTTAATTTTTCTGAAAATTTCTGGGTTTCCCCCCCAAAAAAAAACAAAAACAAGAAAAGAAAAAATGAGGGTTTTTTCCGAGCTTCCAAATTTCCAGAAATTTTATATCTCTAGGTGTAACCAACAGTTTGAAAAGTGAGAGAATTTCAAAGGCTAGTTATCCTATCATCTAACTTGTGCAGGTAGCTGGCATGCCTATGTATGTCACACTTTATTCACAGGGTTTTTTGCCCCCTGGAGTTGGATTTAGGTCTGGCTTACATCTGATTCTCTCCTTTTGGTTTGGTGTGAGTGATTTTTTTCTTTGACTCCCTCACTGTCTTTTTTTCTCCTCAAAAGGAAGGTTTCTTAGGCGGTTACTTCACGTCCGTTTTGTCCCTGTTAGTGTTGCGCTTAGGAGCGGTACTAAAAATGTTGCTTCACATCCATCGCACTACTACAGAAATTTGTCTTGACCACGCCCCCAGAATGGGGGCTAAGCAGGACAATACTGTACCTGGTGCTGGGGTAGGGTTTTCCCATGTCACACTTTGTTCCCGCTTTCTGTCCTGAGACAAGACACCATGTCACGCAACAAAACATTTGTTTCTCTCAGAAAACTGTTTTTTTATTTTGACTTTTCAGAAACAAAATATCGAAAAAGAATTTTTAAGCCCCGCCCCCCCAAAATGAAAAAGGAAGCTAGGCAAATTCAGTGTTTGTCATGGTACAAGACTGTGAGGTAACACCTGTCACGAGACAAGTTATCACAACCATGGAAACACTGAAACAGGGATAAAACCACGTGATCACGACCAACCTTGTCACGGTACAAACCTAGTCGCGGAAGAAAGAAGGACGTGAAGTAACTGCCTTAGGGAGACCATGTCTCCTCTTCCTCAGCTACCTCCTGGGGCAGCATACATTTTACCTATTTCCCTGCCCAAGGGTCTTCCTTGGTCGCCCACTTCCGCCCTTCAGGGAGTTCATATTTTTGCCAGTCTTTCTCCCCTCTCTATGTCCCTGACTTTCCTTTTACCCCTCTGCCATCATTTCATTTTCTCTCCCCCTGTTCTTCCTTCTCCAGTACTTATATCCTTCTTTCCCCCTCCCCCTCACCCCTCCCCAAGCTGTTGATCTTTTCCTGTGCTCTTGACAAACACAAGCTTTCAGAGAGTTCAAGAGTCAAGGCTGTGCCTCCCTGTCTATGTTTACTGGGGTGGGGGGTAGTAGTGAGGAATCCTTCTGAGTCTGGGGGAAGAGATAATGGCATGTGGACCAAAAGCTTGCCCCTCCTTTCCTCTTTCTCATATTTGGCCATCAATTGTTGTCTTTAGTAGGTCTGACAGGTTTCACTTTCCCAATAATTTTCCAAATGGGCCAGCGGACTCTATGGTGATTCCATGTTTTCTCAAACAGTCCATGTAAATATCTATCTTTCACCATACCACATTTGTGTGAGAATAATAATATAGTGAAATAGATATGTGGAGGATGATTGATAAAGTGATTGGCAATTGAATGGTTGATTGCTGATTGGTTGGCATGATTTTGCTGAAGTATTTAGTCAGTATGTCCACTTTAGTTTTAAAAATCAGACTCCTTGATCTGAGAGTCTGAAAAAGAGAAGGAGGTCTCTTTGAGATTGAGTCAGGAAAAGTAGCCCTTCACTAGAGTTTATTAGGAGGAGTCACTAATAGGAGACTAGCCCACTATAAAAAAGTTAATTTGATCTTTAAATACAGAATAAATATATTGAGATTTTACTGTTGTTTTAACCTTTATCATTCAAATCATAGGTCCTGCCTTTTTCTTGACATCTCCTAATTTATTTATTTTACATGTAAATAAGCAGACTGCAAACAGACAATAATGTACCCATGTAACATGCCGTTGCTTGCTACCAGTAGAAACTTGGGGCTGGGAGTTTTGGCTAGGGCAGAACAGAAGAGGCAATCCCAAAATACTTGGCTGTGATTTTGGGTGGTGGTTTTTCTTTTGTGCTAACATTTTTACTAGTGGCATTAGGAATTGACAGAGAGGTTTAAGGTATCAGAAGCAAAAAAAAAAAAAAAAAACCCTTCAAAAATGTGACTTCCTGAAGAGTGTATGACCTGCTACTGTAAAAATTAGTGGGGAAGTCATCACCTGCTCAGAAAATAAGGTTGCTACAGAGTCCATTGCCACTAGAGATGCGTATTATAGCTTGATACAGAAGGGGCGCCCATTTCCTCAATTCCACACTGCTAAATTTGTGATTGCTGTCCAAGGGAAGGCAGTCAAAAAGATGGCAGCCTTCTGGCCAATCCTGGTAGCACACATACATAGCTTACCCACTGTGCCAATAGACAGCTCTGCTGCTATCCAGCAGCCTGACCATGTGGGATGAGACTTACCTTGGTTCACCAGATGGTCTTCCCAACCTTGGTTTTCCAGATTGGACTACAACTCCCAGAAATCCTGGCCATTACAGCTAATGGGGAGGCTTCTGGGAGGTTTGGTCCAAAACATCTGAGGACACAAGGCTGGGAACAACTGTCTTAGATACTGCTATACCTTCCAAATGTCTTGGAAGTCCAATGTCTCTTGGTGTCAAAACAGTTGCAGCAGACTCCATGTTGCTGTAAAAGAGGTATGGGCAAAGTGTGCCCCTACCAATGTTGTTGAACTGCAACCATCCTCATGCCTAATTAGCATAGTCAATGGTGGGCAGTGATGGGAGTTGCAGTGCAGCAACATCTGGAAAGCTGCACAGTTCCCTTCATGGTGCTAAAGATTACAGGGGCAGCTTAGAATTCTGGGAGTTGTGGTCCAAAACATCAGCAGGGCTGAAGTTTGGACATGCCTGATGTAAGTTGTATATTTTAACAACTGCCAAAAGAGAGCCTATTTTTTAAAAAAACAGATGATTTGTGTTAACAAAATGAGGGTATATGGAGTTCGGTATTTGTATCATGTCGCCTCTTCTGTGTACCTTTTAGTGTCTTTTTACTCTTCCTTCCTTCCTTCCTTCCTTCCTTTGTCTGTCTGTCTGTCTGCCTGTCGCCAAACAGATTTGCCCTACAAATGTGATAGTGTTATACTTCAGTAAAACATATAATTTTGACCTGTTTAGACAAAATGCTGAACACGGCCTTGAAAATAGAAAGCATCAAGTAATGTTGATAGTTTTATGGCCATTTCTGTAATTATAATTGTTAATAGTAACTGCAATTTCCCTTTAAAAGGCTTTTTTCCTGACTTGTATATAGTATAGTCCATAACAGTGAATGAAAAATGACCTTTTAAAGTAATTAACACCAGATGTAATTTTCTCTGATCACATCTCGTCTAATGCATGCTACAAGCCAATTAGGCTTAAAGGAGTAAATTTACAAATTATGGCTCTGTTCCTGCGGGCAGGGGACAACAGCTACATAGAAAGGAACATTGTGAAGTAAATGGCTAAAATGATATGGTCTCTTACATCCATTTATTAAATGTACTACAGACTATGTCTGAACAGGTAGGTTTTTAAACAAATCGTAATGTTTAATACCATATCACTTTTTAAAATAGAAATAGTATCTCTTCCTTAATCATCTATCAGCTTTACTTGTTTAAAAGGTGCAGATTCTTTTTTTTACTATTAAAGAGTTTTATTGATTTTAGGGGGAAGAGGGAGGGGAAATAAGGGAAAAGGGGGGAAGGGGTACAGTATAAGAAGTTACATTGAATACATCAAGCCAAAAGATAATGTTCATACATAACAGGATATCACAAAGTATTATCAAAGTGTTAGTAGGTTAACTACTTCTTGCCATCTTCTTTTGGAGATCTCTTCATATTCTCCCTTCAGGAATCCAGAAAGCCTGTCAATTTCGATACATTATCTTATTTTGTCATGAAGATTTCTCTCAGTAGGCGCTTCAGGTTGTTTCCAAAATTTTGCATATAGTATCCTTGCCGCAACTATTACATGATGGAGTACATATTTTTGATCAAAGGAAATACTTATGTCTATTATATTTAATAGGAAAAGTTCTGGTCGAAGCTCTAACTTAATCTTCAGAGATCTCTCTATAAATAGTTTTACCATTCTCCAATATGTGTTTACCTCTTTACATGTCCACCACATGTGGTAGAAAGTACCACTATCATGTTTACATGTCCAACATCTAGGTGAACAATTGTACATCTTAGATAAGCGGTGAGGTGAAAAATGCCAGCTATAAAACATCTTGTAACAGTTTTCCTTAAAGGCTATCAACTTAAAAAGTTTTACTGTGTTCCACAAGGAGTCCCATTTACTTAAGTGAATAGAGTAGCCAAAGTTTTCTGGCCATCTTATCATAGTATCTTTTACCAGTGTATCAATCGATTTCTCATTTAACAAAATATTATAGAATTTACTGAGGAGCTTTGTATCACCAGAGGATAATATTTTGTCAAGTGAAGTATCATTAGTCATGAAACCACCCTCTTTAATGAGATTTTTGAAATGTGAATATATTTGTTGGTAATTCCACCAATCTATTTTCCATCCTTCAGATACTAATTGAGTAAGTGGCTTCAAGGAGCGATCAGCATTCAAAAGTTGTCTATAAGTTAAAGATTTAAGGGTTGCTCTTGTATGGGAACCAGTTATCGCTCCTAATGGAGAAAGCCACATTGGAGTTTTGACATAAAACAGATTTTTTATGGATAACCATATTTTAATCAACACATTCCTTATCCAATGTTTTTTTGAAGAGAGTAGGTATGTTACCCTTAAGCCATAAGTAATGGTGCCAACCCTTGTCCAGATTGTGACCTTCGAGCTGTAATATTCTGTTATTTGTCATTAAAATCCAGTCTTTAACCCAAGTCATAGCTGCTGCTTTATAATACACTATTAAGTTGGGTAGGGCGAAACCACCAACTTTAGTTCTATCTTGTAAATAGACATTTCTAATCCTTGCTTTCTTCTTTTGCCATATAAACACCCGTATACTTTTTTCCAAGTCAGAAATAATCTTAAAATTAGGTAATATAGGTAAGCATTGAAATAGAAAAAGCATTTTGGGTAGGACAGTCATTTTAATCACAGCAATCTACCCATTAGTGAGAGCTGAAGTCTTGACCAGATTTCCAAATCTGCTTTAATTGCTTTTATCACACTGACATAGTTATCTTCGAGAAGTGTGTTACACAAGTATTTTGCCTTGTTTACATGTTGAAAACCTGACAAATTAACCAAGTTCACATAGATGGGGTCATATTTTTGGTTAACATCAATGATTCTTTGAAATGTGTGTTTGTTTTGGATTTAATTATGGTTCTCAGACATCAAAACACCTTCCACGGTAGATGTATTGTACTGTCTATAGATCTTAGCCTACCTAGCCATTGGTCATGCTGGCAGGAACCCATGGGAAATTGAATCCAGGCTATTTGGAGGCCATCCTTGAAGAAGACATACATGTAACATACTGGAAGTGCCAAGGTTCTAAATATTAGTCCCAAAAGTATCATTTTAATAATGGATAACAATTGTCAGACTTACCCTAACAAAAAGGCTCTTGGATCCTTCTAACGTTTGCCCTTTCATCTGTTTTGTGGATATATTTATTATTTACTGCTGTTACAGTTATTTATCGAATACTTTTGAGCAACTTTCTCTCTCTACCTTGAGATTTAACTAAAATGTAGATGTGAGGAGTAGACATGGGCACGACCAGAAAAAATGACATTTCGAGTTTTCGTTTGTCGGAACGGGTCCATTTTGGGCCATTTCCGTTTGTCGCGAAATTTTTCAAAAATTTGTCATTTCGTTTCTCGTTTGTCGTTTCGACTGCGATTTAGCGCGATTTGACTTCCCAGAGCATAGGGGTGTCCCGCAATCAGGACCGGTGCTAGGTGTTTTTGCACCCTAGGCGGCGGGCGGGGGGGCGGGCAAACGGGGGGAGGTGCGGGCGGGTGGCGGAGGTGGGGGGCCATGGGCAGGCAGCGACAGCGGCAGGGGGGAAGCGCGGGTGGGTGAGTGGGCGGGTGGCGGCCGCGGGCGGGCGAATGGGCGGGTGGCGGCACAGGCCGCAGGCAGGTGGCAACACGGGCGGGTGAGTGGGCAGTTAGGTAGAGGTTCTGTTCTTGGCTTGCACCCCAAATGTGTGTGTGTGCAAGCAAATTGAAGTTGGGAAAATAGAAAATAAATGGTAGTATATAATATATATTTAAAATAAATCCACACCTCCCACTCCCAGTCGAACCTCCCCCTTTATCCAATATCAGAAAAAAAATCCCCACAAACTGCCAGAGAAGAAATAAAGAATAAACTGCTATTCCCTTCAGCAGACAAAGCTGCAGGGAATCAAAGAAATTATTTTCTAAATTCAATTCCCTCCCTGCCTGCCTAACTGATAAATCCTAAAGCCTCCAGCCTCCCTCCTCAATCTCGATCGGATCACACCAGCACCAGCAGCCAGCCCTCCTCCCTCAACCACATCCATACACCCGACTGCGATTTCTGGAAGGTGCCTCGGCTTTTTATGCCCTCTGAGACATCCAGAAATGTCAGTCAAAAACCTGGCGATGCCATTGGTGGAATGGTTCAAAAAAATTGCATGGTCCCATCCCATGCCCAGCCCACATGGGCAGGTCTAAAATAATAATAATAAAATAAAATAAAATAAAATAAAATAAATACGACGTTTTATTGCTATAAAAAACCCACTGCTGCTACTATTAAAATTCAGGCATTTAAAATAAATAAATTTCACATGTTTCTGTGGTGATTTGGTGTGTTTTTTGACCATGATTTCAAAAGAAAAATTGCGGTCGCCATTTTGGATCCCCCCCCACCGCATGGCATGGCGAGACGACGAGGATGACCCCCCCCAGCCTGGTGCAAGCAGCCCAGGACAGGAGAAGAGGGGTGGAAGGCCAGGGACCCCCCAGAAACCACCCCTCTGGTAGGTGGCAAAGCCTCAGGCAGGCATATTTTCGCCTCCTTTTTTAGCCGGGAGTTGGAGTTTTTTAAAAAAAACTTTTAAAAACTTTTTCTGTGCTTCACATTGTGCGATCGCCGTGATGCCACAAACGAAAATGAAAAACCCGAGCAAATTTTTCTTTTTTCGGTTCGAGTTTGAGTTCTGACAGCTTAATTATCGTTACCGTTTCCGTTATGTAACGGAAACGAAAAACGGAAACGAAAACGAAAATTTTGCCGAGTCGTGCCCATGTCTAGTGAGGAGTCTTGAGGCACAGTGGTTAAACAGCTGAACTGCAGCTAAAACTTTGCTCAGGACCTGGGGTTCAATCCCCGGTAGCTGGCTCATGATTGACTCAGCCTTCTATCCTTCCGAGGTCGGTAAAATGAGTACCTGGCCTGCTGGGGCCCAATGTGTAGCTTGCATAATTAAATTGTAAACCTACCAGAGCGGGCTTGAAGCACTATGGGGTAGTATATAAGCGGAACACTTTTGGTGGTTTTTTTCGTATATGGTTTTTCTATGTGGTTGACAAAAATAATTCTTGTTGTTTGGGTATAAGCTTAAAATCTCTGCATTTGATGTTGCTGTGAAAGGAAAAAGTAAGATTCTCTAGAATCCCAGAGGGTACAGTAAACCTTAGATAATATCTCATATTTATTTTTCCTAGTCTGTGAACCTGGTGAAGACTTAGGACAAATCTGTACTAATTCCATTTGCTACAGCCTTGCTTCATTTCAGTCTATCCTTCATTCCCTTTTTACTATTACAGTACTTTCAGATTTCCCGTACAAGCAATTTCCTCCCATTCCATAACACCGTTTTGCTTATTTTAATCATACACTTAAGCCACCTACTATATTACATTAATGCAACATGGTAGAATGAGAATGAGGCTTGTGCTGTTATCTCCATTGAGATGTACAAGTGCAGAAGTTGAACGAGATGCAAAATAACATCTTTCCACATGTAAAAATTTAGAGAAAATATATTTCAAGGACAGGAATGCACAATTTTTTTTTTATTCTAATGGAAAGTCAGTCATAGGTGTATTCGAGATATTTGCGTGTTGAAATTCAGGATGTCTGGTGCAATATCTTAATTGACAAAATAAGTTTTCTATAAGCCAGTATATCAGATTTCTAAAATTGATTTCTACATCATTTGCAAGCAGAGTTTAGGTGTATGTCTGTACTAACAAATTGTACATTGGCCTCTTGGCCCATTTCTATAGTCATTGTGCATAGACACAGGGTATAAGTACAGTAATCCCCCACCTATCGCAGGGCTTAGTGACCTGACCCAACCCATGATAATGAAAAATCTACGATATACGCACACTGGGTTGCGTCAAGACTGGGGGGGGCTATCTGGGGCTTCCTACACTTACCTGAGGCCTGACGCTGCCCTGAGCGGGTCTCTGACAGGCTTCCTGGTCCTGTCAGATGCCCCAGAAGTGGTTTCTAGTGATCCGGAAGTTACTTCTGATTTGCTGGAAACCACTTCTGGGGCCTCTGACAGGCCCAGGAAGCTCGTTGGAGGCCCGTTCAGGGTAGTGCCAGGCCTGGGGTAAATGCAGGAGTCTTCAAATAGGCCCAAGCAGCTTACCCCAGAAGGTCTTGTCTTTCATATACTGTGGTCCCGCAATATACCGGGACTGCGGTATATGAACCGCAAAATAGTGAGGGACCACTGTAGCTCTAAGTTTGACCAACTGGTTTCTGGGCGGGGGGGGAGTGGTTTATATATCTTATGCTTAGCATGAACACGGTTTTGTTGCAATTGCTGGATCAAGCTACATATAAGTACAGTCTGATGAGACTGTTGCCTTTTTCTTCGAGAAGGTACAGATTTCACACAGCAATGAGATAGTGGAATGCTAAGAGGACATAGTCAGTGACAGGTTTAGATGAACGCTGCATCATTTTTTAATGGTAGAAACGTTCTATTATATGATTGTTTCAGTTCTCATTGGATTTTCATTTACTGAATTAAGACATACATTCGTGAATAAATCATAGTTTAGCAATGGGAATTGGGCAATTAACAGTGGGCAATTAACATTGCACCCATATTCTTTTCTAACCTGCTCCACTCCATCTATACACTTGCCAGTCATAGTTAGTTTAAATTGTTTTTATTAGATGTGAAATGGCAACTGTTTTTAATGACAGTGTAATAGCCAAGATCTTAAAGCATGGTTTGAACTGTGATTAAATAGACTGGTAAACTATCAGCAGTGGACCATTGTGGATGAATTAGGTTACATACACAGTGTTGATAACATCATGGCACTTTCTAAGCTTATATCTCTGAATCTCACTTGGTGATTTATGGCAAATGCTAATGTTATTTCCTGTGTTCTGTATTAAAATGAACCATTTTGTTGTACTGGGTTTCCAAACACTCAGCTTGGTACTGGCTACAGACTCATCTCAATTACTGCCCATGTTATATTTTTCCTCTTGTCACATTGGAAATACAAAAGGACAATTCTTCTGTCAAGCTGTATGTTTCTGTGGAAATGAGCCATGTAAAACAGGGCCAAGTGGCAGGGTTTGTTTTTTGTTTGTTTCTTTGTTCTTACTGGTCTACCCATGTGAGTGAGGTGCAAAATAATAGCTTAGAAAAGCATATTTATTCTAAGATCTAAGAACAGAGCATCTCTGATTCTCTTGTCAAATTCACTTCTATTTTTCCTTAACCATTCTTTTTTAACAATAGAATGGAGGCAGGGAGTTCTTCCATCTTTGTTTTTCTTTAAACTGCTAGAGTCAAAACCCCTTGCTAATCTACTCCAAATTCACAGTAGCGGTAGATCCAGCATACTTTCTTCTGACTTTTGGTGCAGGACAACAGTCACCTTTAGATTCTGTCTGCATGGTTAAAGGTGGTCACTTCACATCCTGTTCATCCCTCCTTGCTGTCCCACTTGGGACCGGTACCAAAAAAAAAAAAATCTTACTTCACATCCATAGCATGAAAGCAAAAAGTTGTCTCGACCCCGCCCCAGGAACCAGGAACAGAGCATGACAAGCCATACCTGCCCCTGGGCTGGGGAATTCTCTTGTCACGGTTGGTTCCCGGTTCCTGTTCCGAGACAAGGGACCATGGGGTAACAACTGTCACGCAACAACCAGTGTCCACCTAGTGGTCAGTGGCTGAAGCGGCATTCAACATTAGTTTCCCTAAGGGAAACACCATGCAGTGCAAATGTTTATTAAAGAAAGTACTGAAAATCCTGTAGCATTGACGTGTAAATCCCAGAAGATCAGTAAATCAAAATATCAAAGAAGTTTTATTTATGATATTAAAAAAGGGTTAAGAAAGCAAGACAAATTCAGAATTTGTCATGGAACAATACCGTGAAGTAACAGTTGTCACGAGTCAAGTAATCACGCCCATGAGTAAACGGAAACAGAGACTAAACAGGGACAAAACCACGTGACCACGAAGAACGCTGTCATGGTACAAACGTAATTGCAGAACAAAGTAGGACATGAAGTCACCACCAAAGAGTATTATTTTTCTCTGTCCTCTGCTTTCTGAAGTTTTGAGTTAAGAATTAAACTTCCCTTTGCTTGTTAGGCAGGTGTAACAGATGATCCTCAAGAATATTTGTTTTTCTTTCACAATAAAACCAGCAAGGGTGTTCCTTTTTCTTTCAATAAATATGAAGACTGAAGTACCATGGGATTAAAAGCTTTGCGTTTGCTGATCACATCAAACTGTCTTGCACTGTTTGTGCTATTTGAAGAATATATATACATGTAGTAAAACTGTCAACAGCACTTTTATCTCTGAAATAACCCACAGCTGGCTAAAAATCTCTCTCAACAAAATGTTGCTCAGGGAGAGGAAAATTTAGCCAAAAACACATTTCCTCTCTTTGCCTTTACTGTCATTCTTCTAAAACTATTTAAAGTACAGTGGTACCTCTATGAGCGACTCGACTTCAAAGCAGTTTGATTTAAGAGCAAAAAAAATTGGTGTTTTAACTGCTACCTTACAAATTTTAGATGTGGTCTGCTCTACTTACATTTTTTATTTTTTTCCATGCTTATTTCTTTATTTCTTTATTTTTTAAGATAAGGCTGCTCTACTTAAGAGTTGTTCAACTTAAGAGCATGCATTCAGAACGGATTAAACTCATAAGCAGAGGTACCACTGTAATTTTGAACCCCTTTCTGATCCTGTCAGTAGTATTACTGATTGTAATACCGTATATGCTCCCCCCAACATTGTTTCCTGATAATAATAATAATAATAGAAATGTAGAACTGGAAGGGACCCTATGATTAATTGGGTCCATCCCTTGTCAAGGGGGCAAATAGTGGGGAATCAGTCTCTGTGGCCAGAGACCTAAACCGCCGAGCTATCCAGCAGCTCAGCCCAATCTCCAGACATTCCATGAGCCAGAGATTCAATGTGAATTCAGAATGGAAAAAAAATGCTATTTACAAATAACAGGGGATGAGAGTCACTGTACAGGTTGTTCGCAGTATGGCAGTTTCCATTGAAAAAGAGTCAAGCTGCTTTTCATGTGGAGCAGTGGCTTATCACTTTGCACTGCAGCGGGTTCTGCATGAGATTCGCCTGAGTGTGTGTGATGATCATAATGCTTTGTATTAGGGCCAAAACCAAGAGTAGAGAGGCAAAGTGACAGTACAAACACTTTGTATTCAATGAATGCAATATTATAATTCACAAGAGTAGAGCTTGCATTTTGTAGGGCAGAGAAGCCATTGATGAAACTGTTTGGAAACAGAAAGGGGAGAACATAATTGGGGGAAAGCTGCTGTTATGTAAGCTGGCCTTCTTCTCTGCAGATGATGGGAATTTGATTCAGTTCGTTCTAGCCTGGACTAAACCTGGAAATGTAGCCATAACCGTGGAATGCCCAAAATCTGACACTTCATCAGGAAATGAGATGAATGCTCTTTCACAGCAACATTGGTTACTGGAGAGACTTGTCATTGCCAGCCAGCCAGCCTTGTTCAGCCTGCTAATGCCACCTTATTAGCAGACCAAGAGGCAAACTTTTGAAGTCAACAGTCTCTTCCAGCTAATTTATTGTCTTCATCACAGCAAGTGGGCTGGGGTGATCCTGTCCCGTAAGAGGTCTGTAGGCCATCTTTTCAATATATTGTATTTTAATTTTGAGAAAGCCAGTTTTGTATCTTGGAATCTATTCACTTCCTCACTGTGAAAAGCAAACTTTGCTGCCCAGTGAGGTTTGCTTTCCATTTGAAAGCATGGAGCATATTTTGCCGTGGTTTCAAGCCTGTGCTGCCACTATAGAAATATTTTTAAACAGGAAGAGTACTGTGGGCGGTGTTTGCAATTCTGACTAGCCAGAAGTGATTCCATTTCAATAATGTCAAAAGAACATGAACTTTAAGCATTGGGGATTTTATATGTTTTCCTGTAATTATTTTAGAACTGTGAGAAAATTCTCATTTTTTAGAATTATTATGGAAGGAGTGGATTTCATTGGCGTTTATTTCATATTGCTAGTGTTCATTGTTATTTCGGTGGGTGATGTAAAACATAATTAATATTTATTTAGTTTTTTCCTCTCAAGCCAGTTTTCTCTCTACTTCTTTGTAAGAATCTTCTCATGAATATCTAAAACAAATATAGAGAGGACAAGTTATTCAAAACTTCCAGTTAATACTGTATATTTTTCATCTTTCCTCACAGACTTCTACGTATGACATTGTTTATTCCTGTTTTCATATACTTAAACCACAAATCCCATTGTTTCAAAGTTAAATTAATTGCGGACCTAGGCTACCACTTATCCAAGAACTGTACTTACTTTTCTGTTCACTTCTTTTTGATCAGTCAGGCACTGGTAATTTGTATACTTTTAACTAAGAGCTTCTTGGCAACTCTTTAATCACATCACGTTTGTTCTGTTTCTAGTATTCATGATTTATTCACAAAGTTTCCTATAGTGATATTGCATTAAGAAATTCAATGCATCTCAAAAAAATGAAAGAAGAGCAGTATACCATACCTATCAAAGCTTGATAGATGCTAAAGCAATATTTTCTACAGTTCCCAAGTCTAAATAATGTTGGACAATTCTCTTCTCAATTCTAATAGAAGGAACAGTTCCCACCGAGTTCCAAGCCCAGGAACACATCGTTTGCAGTTCCAAACAGAACATATAGCTCCCTGATTTAATCTGAACATCCAGTATAGTACTTAGGTCTTGGACATCCAGTTCCTAATGCGAAGCAATCAATTCTAGAACACGGAACTTGAGCAATTGGTTGCAAAACTGCAAGCCTGGATCAATCTCCATAAACTGCCATTCAGCACAATTTTCAGTTACTATGGATATGCCTCAAGTTCATCCGGAAGCTGAGTCATGGCAACTGGACTTATTTTCTTATGAGACTGAAACATTTTACGACTCATCCAAGTAGCTTCCTCAGTGGATGAGTAGTGAAACATTTCACTCTCACAAGAAAAGAAGTCCAGTTGCCATGACTCAGCTTCTGGATAACCTCACCTGGATGACTGAGAATCTTCACAGACCTCAAGTTCATGTTAAATTGGGTGCAAGGAACACCAGTGATTTGGCTAGCTCCTGATCCAGGCATAGTTTAAGTACGATTATCAAAGGATGGACTGGAGGTAGATTAAGAGGATGTTCTCTACCCCTCCACACTGACTTGCTACCTTTCAGGTAAAAATAACTCCACCATGCCTCAAAATGAACTCTGCTAACATCTTGCAGGATTATTCATCACAGAAAAATTAATGAATGGTGCATAAATAAAATCCGCCATCTTCTCAAGATCCAGAATTAAACCGCATTTTCCACAAAACAATCCCCACATTAAATCTTTCTTTTAAATACAAGCTACTCTCTGTTTCTGGACACGTAGGAAAACAAGATCAATCACAACAGGGAAAGATATCATCAAATATGAGGTAAACTCGGGTATTATTGATACCTTTGATATTTAGGTAACAAATCCTGTTGGGAGGCTCTGTATATTCTCAATAGCATGAAATATTGGGGATGTATTTTTAACCACCAGTTTGTTGGGGCATGGAATTGAGTAGCTTGAAAGGGAAAGGAATTAACACATACACGTGAGGTGAAAAGAATAATGTACTTCATCACATCGTCTGGATAGCTCTTTTCTAGTTACAGTACATATTGAGAAGCAGATTTACCAGGTATGGATGTTATATTAGCCCATAAACATGGAAGAGAAATGAAAGATTTCGAAGAATCTGGCATTGAATACAGGTATATCCCTAACAATCCTGCAGCCCCAGATTCTCTCTCCCCCCCCCCCAATATTCTCAGAGGAGAAAATACTCTTATACTATATAGTGAATGGCTATTCCCCAAAACAGATCACAAGATCTGCAAGAAATGTTGAGTACTTAAAAGGAAACCTGGGTTGAATTGAAGGGTTGGCGTAAATTGATTAGAGCCATGAACAGAAGATGCCCACATGACAATATTTTGTTGCAGCATCCCGTTTGATATTGATAATTAAATTTTCTGTGTTGGGTTGAGTGCCATTTTGACCTGAACAGCATATATTCTGGAAATCATCATGCTGTACCCTACTTAAACACAAGTCTGGAATGTCAGTTACTTGACATGGAACAGATCAAGAGATTTGTTTTTGTTTTTTAAGATCTAGAGAGAGGTAAGCTGATAAAGCTGCAGAGATAGTGAGGTCTACAAAGGAGGACAGATCTTCTCATGCAGCAGCTGCTCAAATACTTTGGTTGGTCAGTTACGTTTTCTGTGCTCTCTCTCTCTAACCTACCAAGCTGAATTACTGCCACTTGGGGGAAGGGATGCAGAAAAGAATCAGCCACTATTATTTTCAATCATAAATTAAATAAGCTTTACTTCTTAAACTGCTAGCAAATCATTAAACTTGAAACCTAAAAGGTTCTCTCCGTTAATACTAAATGGGTGTCAAAATTGTTAGATTTGCTTTTTAATCCAAGGTTAATAACTGCATATACCTCAGGTTTGAACAAAGGCAGTTGTACTCAGAAACCAATACAAAATGTCTGTGAAGATTCCCAGTCATCCATGTGAGGTTATCTGGAAGCTCAGTCATGGCAACTGGAGTTCTTTTTTGTGAGATGTAAATGTTTTGCTACTTATCTAAGCAGTTTCGTCGGTCTCAGGATAGTGGCGAGGCCTCTAATTTATAGTTCACCTTGATTTCACATCACCCTTGTCTGAATATTCTCCTTAGGTGGACAGTGCCTAAATAGGCTTGTTAGGTGGATAATGGCCTGTGGTGTGTAAAAGTCTCACCTATGCAATCTTTCCCAACACCTATTAAGTATGGGTCCTTAACTGTAGCCTTGCTTGTGGAGGTGTGACGTGCTTCTGATTTGTCTGGGGATTGATGTAAAGGCCACGATAAGTGGCAGACAGATTGTGCCTGAGTCCTCCACCTCTGTTGAGAGAGGGGGTTTCAGTGGTTTCCCTGACCCCTCTCTCCAACCACCTATCTTCTCTGTCTAAAGGTGGGGGGCTCAGGGTTGCATAGGTGGGACTTTCACACTGTAAATTGGACGCCTTGCCCCTAACATTTCTCTGACTGATGAAGCTGCTTGGATGAATAGCAAAATGTTTCAAAACCAATACAGAGTTTCGCCATGAGCAGAACCAAAAGTGCACTAAAAAATTGTCTGAAAAATGTGCACAAATAGGCTTGAATCAATGGGAGAGTGCATCTAAGAATTTGTGAAATGCTAAGATGTACAGGTATTAATTTTGCAAAATACGGTATGCAGTTTTTAATGGTCATCTATGCCAGGGAGAAGGTGGCTCCCAATTGGATGAAGAATTGAATAGAAATGCACTTCACTGTTGAAAAATATAACCTGGCTCTAGAAGGTTTCTCATCCTTATAGAATAGATATTTGGAATGTGGAAATAGGTGTGTGTGTGAGAGAGAGGGGGGGGAGGGAGAGAGAGAGAGAGAGGGAGGGAGGGAGGGAGTATCCAGTCCTGATCCAGCAGACTGAAACATGTCTATCAGTGGACAGTAGTCCATTGGATTTAGGCTCAGGACAGTACACTGGTGGCAAAACAGATGAGTAGTTCTTGATATCCTCATTATATGATTTACATATAGATGAATAACTGCAACAAGAACATTTTGTTATAACACCAGATGTACTGAATCATTCCAGAGCTTTCGTTCTGCAATGTGTGGGGAACATTGATCCCCCTCTAACTAAAGTCCTGTTGTTTAGCATAAGTCACATCTAGACTAGGGTCATGAATCAATGCAGTTTATGGAGGAGTTGACTGACTCCTCAGATCCTCACCGATTCAATGTGCCTACTCTCGTTGCTACTTACTACACTATGCAGTGGATTTCAGCTTCTGAATTTTCTTTTCCTGCATTCCACCAAATGTTCCCTTTCTCTGTTAATGGTCATTGCCCCCTCCTCTCATGCACATGCACATGAAAGTAAGTTGGATTTTAGGTGCTGAAATGATCATGCATCAGAAGCAGAATGTTTCTGTTGCCATGCCAAGGCACAGGCGTCATCCTCATACGGCCCTAGTGACAGGAGGATTCATTATATGATTTATGGTACATAGTGTTTCCAAATTATTGGCTTATTAATTGAAGCCAAAGGTTTCCTTCTTGCAACATAAAAAGTGAATTCTTAGTTTTTGAGGCCACAGAAAACAAAAAAATGAGGTTCTTTATAATTCAGGCTCCTGATGCTTTTATCTACCTTTTCCTGACACTTCCAGCACCAATTTCTAATTTTTAAAAGTATTTTTGTTTGCCACATTTGAATTCTGGCCTTCATTTTGGCTGGTTGTGCTCTGAAGTCTACAGTATATGGCAGAAGTGAGTACACCCCCTCACATTTCCTAAATATTTTAGTATATCTTATCATGTGACATCACTGAAGAAATGACACTTGACTAGAATGTAAAGCAGTAAGAATACAGCTTGTATGACAGTGTAAATGAGCTGTCCCCTCAAAATAGCGCAACACACAACCATTAGTGTCTAAACTGCTAGCAACAAAAATGAGTACAACCCTAAGTGACAATGTCCAAATTGGGCACAAAGTGCCCATATTTTGTGTGACCACCATAATTTTCCAGCACTGCCTTAACCCTCTTGGGCATAGAGTTCACCAGAGCTTCACAGGTTGCCACTGGAGTCCTCTTAGACTTCTCCATGATCACATCACAGAGCTGGTGGATGTTAGAGAGCTTGTGCACCTCCACTTTCCTTTTCAAGATGCCCCACAGATGCTCTATAGAGTTTAGGTTTGGAGACATGCTTGGCCAGTCCATCACCTTTACCCTCAACTTCTTTAGCAAGGCAGTGGTTATTTTGGAGGTGTGTTTAGGATCGTTATCATGTTGGAATACTGCCCTGAAGCCCAGTCTTCAAAGGGAGGGGATCATGCTCTACTTCAGTATGTCACAGTACATGTCGGCATTCATGGTTCCCTCAATGAACTGCAGGTCCCCAGTGCTGGCAGCACTCATGCAGCCCTAGACATGACACTCCCACTACCATGCTTGACTGTAGGCATGACACACTAGATTTGTACTCACCAGGTTGCCACCACACACGCTTGCCACCATCTGAACCAAATAAGTTCATCTTGGTCTCATCAGACCACCGGACATGGTTCCAGAAATCCATGTCCTTAGCCTGCTTGTCTGTAGCAAACTGTATGAGGGCTTTTTTGTGCATTATCTTTAGAAGAGGCCTCCTGGGACGACAGCCCTGCAGACCAGTTTGATGCACTGTGTGGTGTATGGTCTGAGCACTGACAGGCTGACCCTCACCCCACCCCTTCAACCTCTGCAGCAATGCTGGCAACACTCGTACGTCTATCTCCCAAAGCCAAACCTCTGGATATGACACAAAGCACGGGCACTCAGCTTCTTTGGTCAACCATGGTGATGCCTGTTCTGAGTGGAACCTGTCCTGTTAAACTGCTGTATGGTCTTGGCCACTGTGCTGCAGCTCATTTTCAGGGTCTTGGCAATTTGCTTATAGCCCACGCCAGTGGTGGCTAACCTTCAGCACTCCAGATGTTTTGGACCACAGCTCCTACAGTTCTTTGTCATTGACAATCTAGGCTCAGGATTCTGGGAGTTGTGGTCCAAAACATCTGGTGTGCCAAAGGTTTGCCACCACTGGCCTAGGCCATCTTTATATAGATCAACAATTTGTTTTTTTCCGATTCTCAGATAGTTCATTATGATGAGAGGCCATGTGGAATTTCAAGTGACTAGTATGAGAGAGTGAGAGCGATAACACCAAATGTGAGAGTGAGAGCAATAACAGCTGCTCCCCCTTCACTCCTGATACCTTGTGACACTAACAGATCTCATGACACCAGGGAGGGCAAACGGCTACTTGGGTCCAGTTTGGACATTGTCATTTAGGGGTGTACTCGCTTTTGTTGCCAGTGGTTTAGATATTAATGGCTGTGTGTTGCATTATTTTGAGGGGACCACACATTCACACTGTTATACAAGCTGTATACTCACTGCTTTACATTATAGCCAAGTGTCATTTCTTCAGGATTGTCACATGAAAAAATATACTAAAATATTTGTGAAATGTGAGGGGGCGTACTCACTTCTGTGATATACCGTATCTCATTTTTCTGTCACAATAATCCCAGAAAAGTCAGGTGAGTTAAAAAGGAGTGACTTGTTTCCTGAACCTCCAAAACTCCACACATCCTGTACATCTGAGGGTGTGATGCCATGCACAATTTGTAGGCTGTATGCCCACAAAAATTATACTTCAGTTAATCTGTTAGTCCTAAAGTGCCTCAGAACTCTTTCTTGTTTCCCAGTGATGTCCCTGGCCACCCATTGCTGATCTGGTCTCTTACATCCAGACTCTGGCTCTGTGCCACACCATCTCTTCTTTTCATGCTGCTATTTATGTTCTTCTTTTTCTCTTTCAGGATTTGCGGATTTATCACTCCATGATCAGGTCCATTTACTGGAATGTGCTTGGTTAGAGATATTGATGATTGGCTTAATATGGCGATCAGTGGAGCACCCAGGAAAGCTGTTGTTTGCCCCTAATCTATTATTGGACGGGTCAGTTTGCCTGCTATTTTTTTTGTTTTTGCTTTTGTTACTGTCGTTTATTGTAAGAAATCCCATGCTTTGCAAAAATTATTAGGATCAGCCTGGCGTAATGCCATGCCGATCACAGGATATCAGATGCCAGAAGTAGAGAAAAAGTGTTCTGGATAGTGATGGGCACAAATCTGGTTCAGAGGTTCTTTTTGTTTTGGTGGCGCAACACCAGAGGTGCTGTATGTTCCCTGCCCCTCCCCCTGGCTGGCTCTGCTACTCCCCAGCTGGTGGGGACTGCCCTTTCCCTCCTCTTTGCATGATGGTCCAGTCACCTATTTCTGTCCCCCAGCTCCTCTGGCAGCCTTCCACTCAGACACGGAACTGGGGCAACAAATCCACACCGCACTGCCTTTGAGTGCTGCTGATGAACTGGCACAAACCATTGAACCAGTTTTATGCCCATCTGGAGTTTTGAATAAAGTTGTTTCACTAGCAGTTTTTATTTATCCATGTATGAACCCAGGAGGATACCAACAATTGTCCAGCAGTTGATTTCATTGTATGTGTCTGTTTGCACTCACCAAAGTAATCCTATACCAGGGTGTTTATATAAAGAGACTCAGACATTTTGATTTCCATTATTTGTTTGCTTAGAACATCTATAATTCCACTTCCCTTCCGTCAAGAAGATCCAACCAGCATATCATTGTTTCTGTGGCATCCGAAACCCTGTACTGGTGAGCCTTAAAGCTTTTCAGCTTTAGCAAGATGGCTGCCTCGAGTGTCATAGACCATACCCCTAGCCTATCATGGCCTTGATATTCATTCCATGCAATGTACACATATTTTGCAAAAGCTGCATTAAGGTAGTTTCTCATATTTTGTTGTCAAGTTGTGATGGGAGGAAAACAGATGAAAGAAGGTGTGGTGCGGTACATCTAGAAACACAAATACTATAGTATTTTGGGGAAAACCGTAAATGAGCAGATGACAGTTTGGACTAGTTATGGGCCTCAAATACATACCATTTGCTGTATGATCACATTTAGCTCCAGTCCACAATAGGGTTATTGGCCAAAGAGTCCAAATATCACACATTATTGCCTATGTTTTTTTTAATTAGTATTTCCTGCTCTCTAACCTACAAATAGGCACTACATATGTATTTTAACTACAGCTTTCATCAGCCTTAGTCAGTGTAGCTGGAGAACAGTGATTGTGGGAGTTATAAAGAAGAACATCAGAAAGGCAACATTGTTTACCCATACTTGAAAGGTTGGCAGAAAAATACTGTGTCTTCTATATTTAAGGAATGCCAGTCTGCCAAAAGAGTTGACCATCTAAGCAGAAAGTGCTATTCTCTCAGCTCTCAAAATTATTCAAATTGTGACTTAAGAAAGCACACATTCTTATGAGATTCTATGAAATTTTTGCTATAGGTTCCAACCCCAAAAGTTATCATAATAGTCCATTGAGACTTATATCCAGCCTCTGAAAATGTTTTCATACAAATGCTTAGAAGACGCACAAAATCTATGAGCTAATCCATTTCACTTTTAGGAAAACGGGGAATTTCTTCTTCATAATTCCTGACAATTGTTTAATATGTAGAGTATACTGTTATTCTTGTGTTTCAAAAGATTTATTCTCAACTATTTGCAAGGATTCCTATAACTATCCAAAGAGGTTTAATTGACCTTTTAGGTTTTGAAAATCTCATTTATTGTTCATCTCAAACACTGGGACATACTTATTTTTTTCATGTGCTTGTGGAGACCAGTGGAGACCCTTTTGCTTAAGCAAACCTTCAGGGGCCTCTAGAGTATTCCCCATTTCAGCCTCTCCCCTCTCCATAATCCCTCTGGGAGTGCATTAATTTGTCCACTTGACAGCAATGATTTTCTTCTGAGGAAAGAAAATGAGTGCGAAGATGCTATGTCCTATAGTAAATATATCACAGTCTCACTGGACGTATTGTCTTACTGCTCATTACGACAAAATTGTATTTCTTTCTTTTCCAATGTTTATTCGTCCAGGTGACTCAAATGTTTCAAACAATTCAGACAAAGCTGTGCCATCTTTTAGTTGATCAACTGCAAAACAAAATCAGGCTAATTTGCCAAATGCATTTCTAGGCAAGCACATCAACTAGACAGGAGCCAATGAAGACATGCCAAGACTGGGGATATGTGTTCCTAACTGCTGGTATCTATGACCAGTCTGGCTGCCACATTTTGGACCAGTCCTCCATCTCCAGTGCCATTATATTCTATATGTGAAGAGAGACGTGTCTGAAGGGCTCTCTGCATGACCTGGGATGCAGATTTTCCAGGGACTCAATTCATGTGGAGAACTACCACAGACAGCAGAAACTCTTCTCTTCAGATACATTTCTCTCCATGTGGAAAAGAGCAACAGTACCAGAAGCAGGTGGGCTGCAATGCTCCCCTCTGCTCATACTAAGTAAACATGAATTTGAAACACCTGGATAGGGCTTTGGTGTAGAGTAGAGTCTTCCTGGCTGGAAAAAGTAGCAAGTGTGGATCTATAGGATGCTCAGGCAGCCCCTTAGTACAGGCAGCTTTCCTAATGCCACTCACACACATCCCACAATGCCTGCCTCTGTGAATCTTTAAGAGCCACGGGTTGGTGGAGGAGCTGGTTCTGGGATTTCTGCAGAGGCAGTTTTCTAAAGGGCCCATCCAGGCTGGAAGGAGGACTAAAGTTGTCACTCTTGGCTCTCTTTTTGACTGACGTAGAGCGGGAAATCTTAAATCCCTTGTTCATATCCATGGACATAGTCTTGACACAGTAAGGCAAGTAAGGGATGAGCCAGTATAAAGTTTTGTGAGATTCCTTCTCCCAGCCAAGTGTAAGTCCAAAAGCTCATACCATCCTCCCACCCCACACACTCATTCCTGCCAGCCTAAAAAAACTTATCCAGAGCACCACCAAATGTCTCACCAGTTAGAAGAAAAAATGTTAAAATTCCTCATCGATGCATGTTGAGGACAAGATGAGTGGGACTGACATCCTTACTCTGAGGAAGCTTCCTCACCACCCCTCGCAGCTTGGGTTTTGCTGATGTTGGCACAGCAAATCCAATATCAATGGTTGTGTGAGACTAGGGGTCCACTACAGCTTTGTGTTCTCAGAATCTTGTCCAATCTTGCTTTAAACGTCCCCACCTGAAACACAAATATTTTAAGAAGTTTTTCTTTGATTTATCCTATCGTCAGAGAAGACCACAGTGGTGACAAAAGAGAGGACCTTTGCAGTTGTGATGCTTGGCACAATGAAAGCTTTTTGTTGGTCCAGGAGCTCTGGTTTTTAACCCTGTTCTAATCCTTTTAAAAATCAGAAATTGGTCAATCAAATATTCAAACAAAAATTATTCAGTAGGAAGGTGCTCTGGCAGCACGTGTGGCTTCTAGGCTGGGCAGTGGGCATTTAAAATAGATTTCAAGATTCTCTGACCACATTCTACAAGCAGACCTAGAGAAAGAATTGAATCCTTTGGAAAGTTAGAGGGTGGAATATATACAACTATTCCTGTCAATTTGAAGGTCAGTGGTATGGAAAGTAGAATGTTTTTTCCGAAAAAATCTGTAGTGGTTTTTCCCCCACTGAAAAATATTCAATTGTAGAGGGGGAAAGGTGCAGTATTTTTTGTTTTGTTAGTAATACAGCATTGGGATAGCCTGGCATTTTCCATGTTGTCTGAGATAGCAAAATGCATCCTTAGATTTTTAAGGCAAGATTTATGTCAGAAACCAGATTAGGGGTACTGCTGTAGCTACTGGGAGATTAATGCATTTTTCCAATGAATATTCCCAGGAAGCAGGTGTGAGAAGACATTTGTACATGTTTGCAAATGAGATGACATCATAAACCATGAATAGTAAAAACAATACACACTCCTATCAAAGTATGATTATGCCTTTTTGTTGTGCAGCTGAAACAAAAAAACTGATTAAAATTTATTTTACTTTCAACAAGATTATTGGTTACTCTAACCACTTTGGAAGGAATCCTATTTATTGAAGTGATCCTGTATATACATATTTCTTCTGTTCCAACAGGCTGTCCATGGGGCTGATTTTGCACTATTTCCAAAATCAGCATGAGACTAGGCTTAGGTGCAGCCATGTGAAGCAACACCTATGGATGGAGGAAAACAATTTTCAAAATTGCCCTTCAATTTATGGTCCCCCCAATTGGTTTTTGGCCTTTATCAAATAACTTTAATCCTGATAGTTATGGGTTTCTGGGACATTCAGAAGTTTCACTGAGTAAATATAAACCAAGTACAGTAAATGAGCTACAGCAGATCACGTTCTCTCTAGGTTACCAGAAAAATATATATTCAATTCAGACTTTTCCAGAAATCCCACATAATGTTTAAGGTCTAGTATAAACACTTTCAGTGGGGTAGCATTGTTCAAGTGTTGTCTATTGCCCTAAATATAACAAAGAAAACAGTTTTGTGCCCTAAAGACTAACAAGTTTTATTTGGCACATGCTCTTGTAGATTGTAGCTGTCTTACTTAGAATGTTGGGTTTCTTGAAGGCTCCACAAAACACTTTGGTATACTGTTTCATTCAAACTGTGAAGGCTGCAGTCCAAAACACACATATAAGGCAACAAGTATCCTTGAATTCAGTGTAACTTATGTCTGTACAAACATGCTTGGGGTTGCATTGTTAGGGAATCAACAATGCATGATTTTTCATTGTTCTGAATAGTTCTATACAATACAACTAATTACCAGCATGAAAAAAGCGGACAAGGTTGATATTTATTGCTTTAGGAAAAACCCCTTCCTGCCAAACATTCCATTTTCCTTTATTCACTGGCACTGGTTAGATGGAAAAGATTTAGACGTTTTCTCTGCAAAGGCCAGGATTATTTGCAAATTACCTCTATGTTTAGATTACAATTTACAACTCTAAGTCTGATTACCAAGGAATAAGCCAGACAGAGTATAATGGAATTTGAAAAAAGTATACTTTGGATTTTGCTGTTAGACCTACATGTTCTCTCTTGCTTATAATGAATGAAGCAGAAGTTTAAAAAAAAACATGGCTGTGATTCTAATTCTGTCCCATCCATCTGTGTGACTGATAATGTGGAATTCAAGCCTAAATACTTAGGGAGCCACAAGAACATAAGAACATAAGAAAAGCCATGCTGGATAAGGCCAAAGGCCCATCTAGTCCAGCATCCTGTATCTCATAATGGCCCCACCAAATGCCTCTGGGAGTGCATGAGACTAGATATCTGTCTCCTGTTACCACTCCCTTGCATCTGGCCCTTGAAGTACCCTGGAGATTACACATCTCCATCATGGTTTGTAACCTGTGATGGACTTTTACTCCAGGAATCTGTCCAGTCCCCTTTTTGAAGGCATCCAGGCCAGATGCCATCACCACCTCCTGTGGCAGGGAGTTCCACAGACTAACAACATGCTGTTATCACTCTTCCAACCTTCAATTTGGAGTGAATGTCTCCTAGTTCTAGTATTTTATGAGAGGGAGAAGAGTGTTCCTCTATCCACTTTAGTCATGCCCTGCATAATTTTGTATGTCTCAATCATATCCCCTCTCATGTGCCTTTTTTCCAGACTAAAGAGCCCCAAATGTTCTAGCCTTTCCTCATAAGGGAGGTCTCCCAGCTCTCTTTTGCACTGTTTCCAGTTCCACTATGTTTGTTTCTGAGATGTGGTGACCAGAAATTGCTGTCCAAATTTAGGGTGTGGCTATGCTAGCTGCAGAGAGCATGACAGTAAGGGCAACCTAAGATCAGTTGGGCTTGATTTGAATATACTTCTGCCAATAAGATGAAGTGCCATAATAAATAAGCCACATCAGGATATTGACAAATTAATCACTTCCTCTACTTGGCAGAGAGCAAGTGAAATGAGGAAAAAACGTTTTGGCCATATATAGATTGGTGATGCACTACATCCGTTATTTAAAACTACAACAACTTTTTCTTTGCCTTGCCTTAAAAGGCTGGTCTATCTATCTATCTATCTATCTATCTATCTATCTATCTATCTATCTATCTATCTATCTATCTATCTATCTATCTATCTATCTATCTATCTATCTATCTATCTAGTTTTGTACCTGCTCCAGTGATCACCCAGGTTGGAGCCAAACCAAACCAGAGTAATCCTACTTGCACCATAAAAGGAGAAACCCCTTGGCAGGCTCCAGAGAGGTACATGTGGGACTCCTCTAGGGATGGGCTGGTGGACTCCCGTCATGACATCCTCTTATTGCCATCTTGAGGAGTGCACCCTGCAGCGCTCCAAAGAGCGGGTCAGCTTCTAAATCTATTCTAGCCTGCTGTGTCAGGTTCCAGTGTAATTTTCTTGAGGAACGCCAAAACTAGAGCTGAAACAGTTTTAATTGTACTGGCCAGAAGAATGAAAATCTGGAGATTTCTTCATTGACAGGAATATCCCCCCCCCCCCCCGCCTTGCTGCTTCTCTGTTTGATAATGGCAGAACTCACATCCACAAACATCAGAAGACAGGTCCCTGGCTCAGTTCTAAAAAAAAAATTGTGTGCTGCAAGAAATACCATAAGCTGGCGAGGATGGAATAGCAATTTTCCAGCTATTTTAAAAGAAGAATAGACTATTCTGGCTAATTAACTCTGTAGTTTTACATTTTGGAATGATATAAATGTTCATTTCAAAGCTGTCACTTCTTTCTCAGTCTTTCTGTGTTGTTTCACATGCCGATTTGATTGAATGTGATCGCTCATATTTTAGTAAACCCCCAACCATTATGGGTGTGGTGTCTAGTTGTGTGTGCCTAGTTATGCAACAGAAAATACTCAGTATTGAAATCTAGATTGTGAGTATCATTAAAAGTCTGCAGATCCATAGGGCATTGATTGAGTTCATCCAAGTATACACAAGCTGACTCCCAAGAGATAATTTGCAGCAACAGTTAGTAAGAGCTTGGAAAGTTTGTAATATTGAGCCCTTCAGTACTGGTATTAATTCCATTTTAACAGCTAAAAAGTGGTGTTCTGGAAGTGGTCATGTATATAGTCACATATCTATCTTGCCAGCTATGCCACAGGAAACTTACCCAGGAGTTATAACCATAGTATCAAAGGATGTCTTTTCATCATGACCTCTGATAGTTATTGGATAAAATTCAAAGAAGAGATGTGCTGACTATGGGCTAAATCCTATTTTCAGTTCCATCTAGATTAGATCCATTGAACTAATGGGATTTATTAATTTAACAAAATCCCAATGATTTAGAGGGTCTACTCAGATTCTAGCTGGACTCTCCTCTGCCCTTCAGCCACACCAGCAGCCATTTGACTGTATGTCCCAATAGAATTTATCCACTTTATATTTCTAGTCACACTTCATTTTACTATGGAATCCATTATAAAATAATGCATTCCTTAACCACTACCTTTAAATTTGCTGCAGTGAGAAGGACTTTGTTTTCACAGAAACCTCGCCTTTTGTAAAACTTTTCGTAATTCCATTTTGGATTGCCAGTTTTTAAAAATGTGAAATTTGGGCACAATAGAAATAGATGGTAGGGATAGTAGCGGAATTATTATTTTTTCCTTTCCTAATTTTCCTTTTCTCACATACATACTCTAAAGATTCAGAAAGATCTATGAATGTTTGGCTCACTTCTTCCCCTGTTGATCTTGTGGCTTTTACTTTCGGCTTCTTATGCGCTTTGGACTTTTCTATTGAAAAATAACATGTACAAATATGTTTTTTTCCATTCTGGTAAATCTTTTCAATTCCACATTTCAAGTTTTATTTTTTTGGCAATGACATCCTTGTTGTCACCATTTAACTCTAGAAAAACACATATGAAAATGTTCTCATAATTTACAGTGTTTTTTACTGCACATAGAAGAATGTGTGCAGATCAAAGGTGACTTTTTCCATTTCATTGAAGATGTATGATCAAATACTCTCAGAAATAATGGGCAAAACCCCATTTGTCAAGTTGCACCAACATAAATATGCTAGGCATCAGAACCAGCAACAAAGAATTTCACAATTCTGTTGTACAACTGGTCACATATCCATCATGCAACCAGCTACACAGTGTGCCAGCAGCAATGCTTGACCTGCCTTCTGCCTTGGTGGTATTGTAACCATAGGAGATGCAATGCCAAGCTATGCATGCATATATTATGAAACAGGATTTTGCCCGTTATCTGAAAACTTTCCAGTTTCTTCTCTGAATCTCCCTTATCCTCCATAAGTATGAAATGCTGTACCTACTAATATATATGAATCCTTACAGTGGGAATTAATGGAAAACAGACTATCGGATGTTGATTTATGCCTTTGAAAGCTGTTGAAAATGCTTCAAAGTATCACCCATTTAGTCATTCAATTTCTTCATGAAAGGAACAAAGCAAGACTTTGACAAACCACAGAGCCAATATGCAGTTCTATTTACCCGCTGCTTATTAAGATAATGAAAGTGGCACCGGCACAGGTTTTTGTTTTTATCAGAAACATTTAATCTACAATGAGCTTTTTACTTGAATTGACAAGGTGTGGGGAGGGACACCACGTATTACCCAAACAATTTTATGGAAAGTTCCAAAACAAGCTGTACAGTCACAGGGTGCCCCCGGAAGAAGGGAATGGTAAACCACTTTCGTGCACTCTCTGCCTAGAGAACCCTGGAAAGGTTTGCCATAAGTCAGAATCCACTTGCCAACACACAATTATTATTTTATTCAAAACTCTAATTTAAAAGCCTGTAGTCTACAAGACAACTTCATCTTTTGCAATACTTCTTTGCTTTTGCATTTGAAGGGACTGCATGAGCTGTTCCATATTGTCTCTTTACTGTTCTGCCCCAGAGCCAGCAGACTTGGTAGGTGGAACAGAAGATGTTCATTCTTAGTAGAAACCAAGGCAGTTACTTCATGTCCTTCTTTGTTCCGCAACTAGTTTTGTACTGTGACAGCGTTGGTCGCTATCACGTGGTTTTGTCCCTCATTCAGTGTTCCCATGGTAGTGATAACTTGTCTCATGACAAGTGTTACCTCACGGTCTTGTACCATGACAAACACTGAATTTATCTAGCTTCCTTTTTCCTTTTGGGGATGGGGGCTTAAAAATTCTTTCTCGATATTTCGCTTCTGAAAAGTAAAAAAAAAAAAGGACACAGTTTTATGAAAGAAACAAATGTTTTGTTGTGTGACAGTCATTGCTGCATGGTGTCTTGTCTCGGAACAGAAAGTGGGAACAAAGAGTGACAAGGGAAAACCCTACCCCAACATGAGGTACAGTATTGTCGCACTTGGCACCCATTCCAGGGGTGTGGGCGAGACAAATTTCAGTAGTTGCATGACGGATGTGAAGTAACATTTTTTGTACTGCTCCTAAGCGCAAATGGATGTGAAGTAACCGCCTAAGAAGAACAGTTGGCTCTAGTATCACTTCCTCAGAGGCCAAGACTAATTCAGGCCTCTGGTCATTTAAAGTTATTTAAAATCAGACATTGCTTTGCATTTCAGAAGATTTTAATAAATTCTCTATTGTTGGAAATGTCTGATAATACCTGATGTTCTGGGGCAAAATCTCTCATAAATAAATTAGGCTGAATTTGATGGGATTTACTGTAGTTTACTAAGAGGCTGCGCACACTGGCATTTGTCTTGTTTTTCGTGGCACTGATAGCTCTGGTTGTTCTGCTGCCCACTCCCCCACTCCCAGTATCCACATATGAGCATCACTGGAGTGGGTTGATTTGCCCCAAACCACACCTTTTGAATCACTGTCAGGAGGCTCTGCTATTTTGATGCAGGTTGGAGGGCTTCAGTTTAGGCCATCCCCAGTTTACATGAGTATGTAGACTCGTTTCAGTTTCTAGTCTCTTTTGTAATGTTGCAGGATATTTATCAAGATGCAGAAAGGAAGTTTAAGTTCCCTATTTTACAGAAGTGAAGAAATGGAAAGTGATTTTTGAGGGGCCAAGGGATATAAACGCTGGCATTTTTGGTGCATATCATATTAACTTAACTTTGCTCCATGATCTCCAAGTTATGTTGTGCAAACATTGCATCAGCATTTCAAGAACATGTTTTAGCCAGAAGTCTCATATAGTAAAAGGATGATTTACTTTATAGACTTTGAAAAATGTTCTCTTCGGGAGTGCTGACTGCATATTTGGGTAATTATTTATAAAGCTAACCAACAATCATAAATAATTGCTGTTAATGGAAATAGAGTACAGTACAGTATTTCTGAATTCTGTCCAACCATAACCTTCAAATGTTCCCATTTCCTTTTTTATATAGGAATGAAAAAGGTACCCTGGTACAATTAAGTGAAATAATAACTTCTGAAAGTGTGTGAAGACAAGACTTGTCAGATTGTAAAGGGCAGCTGAGAAGTTTTCAAAAACTAGTACAGTACCTGGAGAGCAAGTGAGAGCAAGAAGCCCTTTGACCCTCATTCCACTCATAGCTGAAACTATTTATATACAATCTTGGACCCATCAAAATAGGGGGCAGACAGAGGTTTCTTTTGTTTTTCAAAAGACTGGGTGGCTCATAACCCGGTGACATTATTACAGTTGCTTGGTCAAGATGACAATATCAAGCCCTTTCCCCCCTCGCATACTGAGTTCAGATATGTGTTTTTTTTTTTCTGGCCAGAGTTTGGCTGGCACACAGGCATTCCCTCTGAAACACAAGACTTTAGCTTTTACTTTCTTTGCCTCTGTAAAGCTGTATGTACATGGAAGACATTTCTTAATTCAACCAGAACCAATGAAGTATCTGTGGATGCAGGCTCTAGTTGCACAATCTTTCGAATGACTTCTGTGACAGTGCATGTTCCTTCCAATTACATTACACATAGGTTGCTCTCAGTGCATAATGGGTAAAACAGTCATGCAATAGACTCGGCTTTTCAGAGGATTATGTTGCAGACATAGAAGGTATGAGCAGGATGGATGTGGTACATCAGAAGCGTGAGGGAACTACATACCTCCCATGTGCAAGGATAACATTCTAAGGCAATGGTGGTGAACCTTTGGCACTCCAGATGTTTTGGACCACAACTCCCACAATCCTCTGTTACTAGCAATCTAGGCTTGAAATTCTTGGAGTTGTGGTCCAAAACATCTGGAGTGCCAAAGGTTCACCACCACTGTACTATGGTCTGATGTTTGCTCAGCTAGGCCAAATTTTCTCCTTATGTCTGAAATTCTAAGGCTATTTTCCCAATAGTTGTGTTGACAATTCAAGAAATTTGATGGGTGGGCTTTGCTTAATACTGTTTCCTTTTAATTTTCCAATGACTATCTGTAAGACATTAAAAAATCTGCTTTCTATTGCTTATCAGACCCCTTTGAATTCTTTCTGTACAAAAACAATTTGTAGTGAATATGATGTCCTGTAGTGTACTCTGTAATTCTTCACATGAGAAAAATCCAGAAAACCGTAGCCTAGGAGGAATGCAAACAAGGGCACAGTGGGGATTTATAAAATTTGGCATAATGTAATGGGCAGAGATATGCTTTTCTCCATTTGTCTTATAATATTAATTATCAGGGTCATTGAAAGAAGCTGAGTGGTGGGACATTCGAAACAGATCGAATGAAGTACTCATTCTTGTGCTGCATAATTCAACTGTTAAATTTGATACCACAAGATGTTCTTATCAGAGCTAAAATCAGCAATTTTAGTGCCAGGGTCTTCGCTTAAACTTGGGTAATGTGACATTGCCAGGTGGTGGGGACAGGCTGAAAGAATGGGCAGGAATACCTGGGTCTGTGTGCAAGACAGCCGTATTGATACTACATAGAGCTTGCCTCTTCCTTGTTTCCTTCCACCCAGAGAAGTAGCAAGAGGAATTATATGCAGTTCTCCAGCAGAGAAAGGCCAGCTCGAAGCTTTACTCACAAACTGGCTGCAATTTTTTTTGCAGCCTCTGAATTTTGTCACCTGGGCCAAGGCCCAGTTATCCTACCGTTTTTACATCATTAATTGGTCATCTACTTTGATGGCTCACAAAGGGGATGAGCAGATCATAGATGATAGGATTACAAATGGTTAGTGATCATGATACTGTAGTTCTAATTCCAGAATCAAAAGCAAGTTGAATCTCCTAGGGAATAAGATAATGCATGCAATATTTCAATTTTTCACAACCGTAACCCTAAAAGATCATCATCATCTTAGAACTTCAAAGCTGACAGGGACCTTATGGATCATTGAATCCAGTTCCTAAAAGTATCAGGTTAGTCAGGAAAATTGGGCGAAGGCTGAAATCTTGTTCTGTGTCTTTAGAACATGTGACACTAATGCCATCATCAGCTGTGGTGATTTTTTTTGAAATAAAAAAATTCTGCTTCACCCCCCACCCCCAGCCCCCCAAAGCCCTGAGGGTCCCATGGAATTCCCTTTATCATGGGGAAGCTGTTGGGGGCAGTTCGACAAGAGGAAGTCTGCAATTTCAAAAATCAGCTACTGATAATTAAAGGCTGCATTTGGGGGATTTATCAGTACATACAATTTCATCACATTGTGTACGGGTCATGTCCACTCTGAAATTGCCTTCAGCCAACTGATTTCCCTTTCATCAGTGGCAGTTTGCCATTGATGGTGAGGTCATCTCCATTGCACAACAGGATTTCAGCCACTGGCTTGGATGGGAGAAGTCTGGGGTGGGTGGGCCAGGTTTATCTGATTATTAGGCTTCCTTTCTCCCTTTAGCTCCCTTCATTACAGCTTTTCCTAAACAGTAGCATCCTTTGCTTTTCGGTGTAGCCCTTTGAGGGAGCTGTAGTGGCAGCCCTGGGTGGGAGGGGATTAAGTGGCTGCTTCCACCTGTCCTGTTACCTATGCCTGAATCAGGTAAGTCCTTTTCCTTAAACTGCATGACGATCTGTATTGACACTTTATAGATATCCTGTTTATGATGTACTTGGCAAGGAAGTCATGGGGTGTGTGTATGTTTTGAACTGTATAACAAAGTGGTAGGGTCTGACAAGGATGTACCATTAAATACAGGAAATTGTATTTTATTATTTGACTACTGGACTGTGTGTGTGTGTGTGTGTGTGTGTGTGTGTGTGTGTGTGTGTGT
>JAHTLZ010003741.1:0-10425 GCA_023846285.1 Phrynocephalus versicolor | reverse complement strand
TGAAAGGAATGGCTGATTCACAGCCTTCTGTAACGGGTCCGTGCCAGCAAAAAGAGACAGTCTCTCGCAGAGTAAAGCAAACAGCCTGGTTCTCAGGAAAATGATTTATTGGTTGCAACCAGGAAGATCTGTACCCAACGGTCAGTTAAGCAAAGACCTTCTTCGAACAAAGGGAAGGCACTTAGTTTTATAGTTTAAAATTTCTGCTCATCTTCCCCCCTCCCAATTGGGTCACGTCACATCCGTCGGTTACACATCAAACATTAATTGGCAGTCTTAGCTATCTTGCATTCCTGTTGGCAACATTTAAACATTTTAATTGGCAAAAAGGGGGTTTTTACACAGTGAACAGAATGGTACAGAAAAACACAGGCAAAGAGGCCTCTTTTAGCCTTGAAGATGACAAGTGATGAATCCCAGGCCGAGCTCGGCCAGGCACGGAGATAAGGTCTGAAGTCATCTACAATTATCTTGTGGAAAAAAAAAAACACCAAGGCTTACTTTTGAATCTTATTGCTGAGAAAGCTTTTTAAGGCTTGCTAAAAAATGCCCTGTTTGCAGGAATTGTTTAAAGGAATAAAAGAATACATAAGGCTTTATATATGTGTGCTTATTATTCTAAATATATATATATACTGTGTGTGCTTGCAAAGCATAACTTGGAATATATATGTATAAAAGGCCATGAAGCCTGTCTAAATGTAAAGCATAGTTTAAAATATATATTGATAGGCTTGTCATTATGCCTAGAGATTATTGATACAGCCAAATCATTCCCTTCACTCCCCCCTGAACGAGTTATTGGGAATTTACGGCAGTAAATTACCCAAGGGTTGTTGTTCTCGACTTCTATCATAGTCTTGCAACAGCGCAAGCATTTCTGGTGCTGCGCGTTTTGTCACCATGCGAAGGATAGAAGTTTGAAGGAACTTAATCAAGCAAGGGGCGAGTAAACATATCAAAAGCAGAATACATATTGGGGCAACTATCATACCAATGATGGCTTTAAACCAACCTCCTGGGAGGAGGTCTTGTAACCAGCCTAATTGCAACCCTTTCCATTCCTGTGCAGGGTTAACTGTGAGTTGTTTGATTTCTGTGGTAAGTTGGTTTATGACGTCACCAACCGGGTCAATTTCGAGACAACAGTTCGTCATATTCCACTTACCACACACGCCGTTTTCTGCTGCTAACAGATAGTCGAGAGCAAGCCTATTTTGATAGACTGCTGTCCGCAATTTGTCAGTGGCAACGGCTAACGCGGTCAGCGCTGAAGAGATGCGCTGCCCTGCTAAATCCAAAACTGCTTGTAATCGGATAATTCGATTAAGCATGTAAATAGGGGTTCTGTACCCCCAGCTCCCATCTGCGGCCCAAGTGGCAGGGCCGTAAACACAAATGATGCGTTCCGAATCCCATGTGTCCCCATGGTATTGATCCGGATGCTTACAGTCAAAACCTTCAAAAGGTGTTCCCTCCCGCTTTGAGGTTCCCCGCTTCTCTCTGGACAAGGGGCCATACACGGGAGCGGCAAGGGATTGTTGTGGTGCTGTAGGAATAAGGAAAAATGAGGGTTTTATGAACCCTAAGACACAGGAGCCAGACCAGCTGGCTGGCAGCATTTCATAAGCAAAGCTACCACATATCCAGTATAAATTTATGGGTGCTTCCCAAGGCACTGGAAGGCCTGAATAAATGTAGGACATGAGTGCACCAGTTAATTTTGCAGGTGGCGGCATACCTGAGGGTGACTTCCAGGCACCTTTTTCCCAAGTCCCTAGGCAAGCTAAGGAACCTACAGAGATGGTACCTTCTTGTGAGAAGCACACTTGACCTACCAACTCAGTGGAAATAGTCCACACCAACTTTTGGGGATAATCCCTTGTGGTGAAATTTCCCATCCGGGACAAATTATTGAACAGCTCTGGATTGATTTCCATAGCTTCCCAAGGCCAAGCCTGGCCCATATTGGTGCCGCCACAAACATAACAATCTGAGACTCCCAATTCTGTGGCTATAGATTGTGCCAATCCAACAAAAGAATTTTTTGCAATGTCTGGGATTTCAAGGGAATCATCCTGCAATCTGTCTAAGGCGCTACCACCTTCAGTCCAGGTGTGATTCCTCCTTTTCCCTTCTCGCAGAGTAGTGCGAGTAACCGTAATGTACCCCTTTGGGTTAAATCCTGCAGCATCTATGCCAAACCCGTAGATTTCAATGGTAGGATGGGTTCTATTGAGGCCCAGAATCACAGTGTTGTCGGTACCCCTGCGGAAAAATGTTATGTGTTCACAGGGTTTAAAGGGTCGAAGCTGACTCCGTCCCGTGTATTCACATACACATGTCCAGCTTTGGCAAGCTGCACTTGCTTCGCAGGGTCTCCACTTTTCAGGATTCCCAAATTTCCATCCTCTATGGGGTTGGCATATATATTTGGCTTTTGCATCATAGTAATCATCTGAAGTATGACACCAGGGTCCTAGACCAAAGACAGTCACTGTGCAAGCTCTAAATACAAGTAGAACTGGCTCAGTGCTTTGCTTCAAAACTATCGTAGAATTTAAGTAAAGAAGACGTCCCCCACCATCTGGATTTCTCCTTAGGGGAACTGTAGTTTTTGCCATGCCTGCCCAAACAGAAAAATTATAACGAATTGGGACTTCAGGCCGATAGCAGTGAGAGGTGCCTGAAGTATCATTGCAAAGATGATACACCATGCCTTTACTTTGACAAATGGTCCCAGCATGGTCACACTCTGGGGGCTGCTGGGTACTGAAAATCAGAGTGCTTGTCACTTTGCCATCTTTCATGGTGTTCACTACGCAAGGGGCACATGTTCTCACCTGAGGCTGGACTGGTGCTGTAAGGCAAATGGGTATTATAAGTAAAACAACTAGGGTCCCTTCTACTCTAGGGAATCCCCACAGTCTGCGTTTCCAGTGGCAAAGTACGATTAACATACAAATTATGAAGGCAAAAGGTGCCACGATCCACACCCAAATGGGTGCTTCCACAAACATTTTCAGAATAAACAACAACAGTCTATAAAAGCAGAAATCAAAAATCAATAATTAGTGTCTCTCTGCAAGGCTGCAAAGGCTTCAGAATATTCTCTTGCCAATTGACGAACCAATCGTCGAGACCAGGTAACAGGGTGATAGGAATCAGCCCTGTAGCCCACTGTGCGCAGATAAGCGCCAATCTGTCCTGGTGGGTGTCGGGGGCTGGTATGTGTGTGAGGCAAAACGAGCTCTTCTGGTTCGTCACTCAAGAAAAATATGTGCATGCACCCACAAGTGTACAGTCTCGCACACGTTGGCATCTGCCAGGGGCTCAGGACAGTGATGATGTCACCAGATTCAAAAACAGCTAGTTCTCTGTTCTGGCGAAAAGGGTATAAAGGGTGAAGTTGCTGGTCTGTCAGCCTCACTTCAAAGTAAAAGTCAGGTGCTGGCAAAGCCCCCTCTCCCCCCATAAAACAACAGAGAGAAAAAGAGAAAAGCGGCAGGAAGACAGGATTTTAATCTGTCAACCTGAGGTGCAAGGAGAATCAGCGGATGGCGTTGGGATTCTCCGAAGAGTCAGACGCAGAGTGCCCTCAGGATCAGGGTGTGACGACCACAGGGCAGGGTCGCTGGGTTGTCCACCTTCCTGGGTGAGGTCATCTAGGTCGATGCCATCTGGGTTGATGTCATCAGAGTTGATGTCATCTGGATTGATGTCATCTGGATTGATGTCGTCGGGGTTGACGTCATCAGAGTCATCTGCTGGCGGGACGGCACCGGTCTGGTCCCCCTCGAGGGAAAGGTCGTCTTCTGGTTGGACCTCCTCGTCTGCTGGCTCTGGAACTGCCAACTTAACGCGGGTATGGTGAATCCAAGGGGTGATTTCGGCCACTTTCACTGCTGTGGGGGTCTGCAGAAGAATCACAAAGGGACCTCGCCACTTCGGACGTAGAGAAAGGTGCTGCCAATCTTTCACCCAAACCGAATCTCCCACTCGAAACTTGTGGACAGGTTCTTGCAACAGGATGGGAAGTTTCTCCAGAGTATATCTGTGTAGAGAAGAGAGACACTGGCCAAGCAACTGAAGATATCTAGCATGTGTCAAAGAAGCTACTCTTTCAGGACGAATCCCATATGAAATGGGAACAGGTCGTCCATAGACAAGCTCAAAGGGAGAAATGCCAATGTTTTTCAAAGGGGTAGTTCTTGACCTGAACAGGGCAAGTGGAAGCATTTCCACCCAGCCTTTCCCTGTTTCCTGAACTAATTTAGACAAATGAGACTTCAAAGTTCTGTTCATTCTCTCGACCCGACCTGAACTTTGGGGTCGGTATGCAGTGTGAAGGTTCCACTTAATCTGTAGAGCTTCTGCTAACCCCTGTAGGACCTTGTGAACAAAGGCCGGCCCATTGTCTGAACCTATTGAATAGGGCATCCCATGGCGACAAAGGTGATCTCTTAAGAGCCATCTGATGACCTCACTAGCCTGCTCTGTCCTTGTAGGCGTTGCCTCAGCCCATCCTGTGAATGTGCAAACTGCCACCAACAAATAACGAAATTGTCCACACTGAGGCAATTCAGCAAAGTCTATCTGTAGATCTTGAAAGGGTTCTCTTCCATAGTGCTGGACTCCAGGCTGGGGCAGAGGTCCCACGCGTGGATTATTTTTCTGGCAAAGGACACATCGCCTGGATACATTGGCAGCAATTTGGCGTAACCGGGCGATGTACAGATAGGGGCTGAGGTGATGAAAAGCCACGTCCGGTCCTTGGTGCGTGCCTTCATGATGGTTTTGTATAACCTTGCAAGCTAGACTTTCAGGCACCCACAATTGTCCATCTGGCATGACATACCAGCCTTCCTCATTTTGTGATAAGTCCTGTTCCCTAGCAAACTGCTCCTCTGCTCGGGAGTAGACTGGTGAACTGGGTGGCAAAATGTCCAGGGGAATTAAACTGAGTTCAAAAAGCAGATCACTTTGTGCTGCTTGCTTGGCAATCCTATCTGCCAGCCTGTTTCCCCTAGCCTCAAGGCTAAGGCCAGCCGTGTGTCCCTTGCAATGTATCACGGACACTCTTCTGGGCTTCCAAACTGCATCAAGAAGCCTTAGCAAAATATCAGGGTGTGCTACGGAACTTCCTTCCGATGTGAGAAGTCCCCTCTCCTTCCATAATGCACCATGTGCATGTAGGGTTAAAAAGGCATATTTAGAGTCAGTAAAAATGTTGATGTCCCTTCCCTCTGATAGTTCAAGTGCCCTGGTTAGAGCAATCAATTCTGCCAACTGGGCAGATGTCCCTGGGGGAAGTTGTTGTGCCTCAATCACAGTGTCATCTAACTCAACAATGGCATAGCCTGCCCTCCTTGCCCCCTCTATGATGGAGCTGCTTCCATCAACGAACCAATTTCTCCAGGTGGGATTTGGGGTGTCTTTGAGATCAGGGCGAGATGAATAAATCTCATCCATGGTCTGAATGCAGTCGTGAGCTGCAGGCTGATTGCTAATTGGCAACAAAGTTGCTGGATTCAGACCTTCAGTAGTTTGGAAAGTCAGTCCTGCTCTGGAGAATAATTTTTGACATTTAATCATTGCGGCTTGGGAAAGATGATATCCCCCTTTTGCGTCTAGCAATGGCAGGACGGCATGGCGGGTGATGCAATGAGTCGGCTGACCAAAAGTGAATTTATCCGCTTTCTTTAAAAGCGCTGCCAGAGCCACAACTCCTCTCATACAAAAGGGAAGCCCTTGTTCTGTTGGGGTTAATTTTTCAGACAGATATGCCACAGGCTGCTGCCAACTGCCTAACTTCTGACACAAAACTCCTTTCGCCACGCCTTCCTCCTCATCTGAAAACAGGTAAAATGGCTTAGACGGGTCTGGGAGACCCAGCGCTGGGGCCTCTACCAAAGCCCTTTTGATGGCCAAAAAGCTTTCTTGCTGTTCAGGTCCCCAAACAAAAGGATCCGTTTCGGGTCCTCGAGTGGACGAATGCAGCGGTTTAGCCATGAGGCTGAAATTTGGTATCCAAATTCTACAGAAGCCCGCAGCTCCTAGAAAGCCACGGAGCTCCTTTCTTGTAGTTGGTGCCGGAATTTGTACTATAGACTGCTTCCGCTCTTCGCGGAGTTGGCGTTTCTGGCGGGAAATATCAAACCCTAAGTAACGAACAGTCTCTTGACAGATTTGGGCTTTCTTTTGAGAAACCCGGTACCCTGCATCTGCCAAATGATTGAGGAGATCTATGGTGAGCTGCTGGCAATCAGCTTTTGTCTCTGCTCCTGCCAGAATATCATCTACATATTGTAAAATCACTTGTCCCTTTTTCTTTGGGAAGGAGGCCAAATCTGAAGCTAGGGCTACCCCAAACAATGTCGCCGAATTTTTGAATCCTTGGGCCAAACGGGTCCAACAGAATTGGCTCTTTGTCCCCGTGTGGGGGTCCTCCCACTGAAAGGCAAAAAGGTGTTGACTTTGGGGCGCTACTCGGCAACAAAAATAGGCATCTTTGAGGTCCAGGACAGTGAAAAATGCTGCTTCTGGTGGCACTAAGCTCAAAAGCGTATAGGGGTTTGGTACTGAGGGAAAAATGGTCTCCACGGCCTGATTCACCAGTCTGAGGTCCTGAACCGGGCGGTAGGACCCATCCTCCTTTTTCACTGGCAAAAGAGGAGTGTTCCATTCAGACTGGCATGGAACAAGAATGCCATATTTGATCAGTCTCTCTAAATGGACCCAAATACCCTCTGCCGCTGCTCTTCCAATGGGATACTGTGGGACAGAAACTGGGGTGGCCATGGGTTTCAATTGAACTACAAATGGTGGGATGTTCCGTGCCATCCCTGGAGGATTTCCCTCAGCCCAAACTTGTGGGTTCACGTGATCTAGAATTTCACGTGGAATCTGGTTTGGCTCCCCTTTCACTAGTAACAATCGCCATCTCTCTTTCAAGGGATATTCCACACACAGTTCGCCAGAGGGCTCAGTGGGGTTAGTTGCCAAATGAACTTCTCCCTCTGGAGTAAAAGTAATTTGGGCGCCTAATTTGAAAAGAAGATCGCGTCCCAAAAGGGGGAGGGGACAATTTGGCACGTGCAGAAATTTGTGCTGGACAGTGTGGCCGTCCAGTTTGCACTCAATGGGCTTCATAAAGTAAGCCCGCTGTGCTTTTCCTGTGGCTCCCATAATATTAACTGAACATGTCCGATCCAGGGAGTTAACGAGGTCTGGAATCACTGAATAACTGGCTCCTGTATCTATCAAAAATTGGGTGGTGGTGCTCCCTGTCAACATGCTGACAGTAGGTTCGCGGGAGCCCGAACCTAGTCGCCTTCAATATTGATCTTCCTCCTCCTCTAAAGCCATCATGCCCTGATAAGGTGGTGTCCAGGCAGGTCCCTGTCCCCTCTGAGGTCTAGGGAGCGTCTGGGACATCTGGGCTCCTGGCTGGAATGGGGGCTGTTGTTGGAACTGAACTTGCCCTGCCTGCTGAGCTGGGTTTTGCATCGGATTTTGCTGGTATGGGGCAGGCTGATTATATCTCGGGAGTCCCTGCATTGAATGCCTATAGCCGGGCTGGTGGCTGGGCGAATTTACGATGGGATATCTAGCCTGTGCTTGTGGCTGCCAGGATTGGCGGAATGCTCCCCTTTTGAAATTCCCCTGGTTTCGATTCTCAGGGTTTCGATAACAGTCTTTGGCCCAATGCCCTACCTTGCCACAGATTCTGCAAGTGTCCCGTGTGAAGGGTCTCCTGCTAGGCTCAGGGGCAGGATTTAAAGCCATGATTTTCTTCACGGCAGGTTTACTTTTCTGGGAGCCCTGCTCTTCTTCCCTATTGTTAAAAGTACTTTGCGCGGATTGCAGTAACCACGATAGGGACTGCCCCATGAAATTCTCTGTCTTTTGAATTTTACGACGTATATCAGGAGCAGATTGGGCAATAAAAACAGTTTTAACAATATTCTCCATCCCTGTGTCTCCAGGATCAATTGGGGTGAATTTCCTGAATGCTAGGTATAAACGATCTAGAAATTCTCCTGGTGGTTCATCTGCCTTCTGAATGATGTCATTAACTTTTGACATATTAATCTTTTTCTGCCCCGCTGCTCTGATCCCTTGGAGGATTGCTGCCTGATATCTTCTCAAAGAGGCCATCCCCCCATCAGTATTATAGTCCCAGTCAGGCACATTGGTGGGAATGGCTTCATCCACCTGACCTGGGTTATCTCCTTGGGCAGTGCGATACTTTCTAGCTGCCTCTATGATTTTCCTCGTCTGTTCCGCAGTGAAAAGTCCACGGAGCAGATGTTGAACATCCTCAAAAGTTGGGGTGTAAACACTAAACACACTATCTATTGTGCTGAACACCCGATCCGGGTCATCGTCCAAACTAGGAAGAGTGTTCTTCCAGTTAATTATGTCTGAACTTGTGAAGGGTATATGTTGCATAGTGGACGTGCGGGGGGTATTCTGACCTGGGGTGACGGGGTCATAAACTCGCCTGAGGGGCAGCACATTGGCATGAGCCCCTTCTGCCATGGCTAGGCGGTCAACTGCATCAATTGCCCTTAAAAGGTACCTCTGTCTCTTCTTCCAGTCCCTCTCCCCTGCTGCCTTCAAAAGGTAGTCTGAGACTTCAAATTTATTCTTATATTTACTCAACAAATCCTCCACTCTTTCATGTTCCTCTTCTGTCCACTCTCTGTCCCCTCTCAATCTCCCGTGAAAGGCGGGCACATCTTCCCAGTCTATTTCATCTCCTTCACTCTCTCTGCTAGGGCTTCGCCTACCTTCGCCCCCTCTTCCTCTCTCTCTTTCCCTTGCTCTTGATTTCCCTAGCCTCCCCTCTTTTTCACTCTCTTTGTCCCTCACCCTTCCCCCTGCTGCTGCCAAGTCTCTGCCTCTGGGTGAGTCAGGATGCGACTCTGGCTTTGGGTCAACAGCTGCTGGACGCCCTGACGGGAGTGCTGGATTGCCCCCTGGGTTGGGAGGAGGGTTTGGTGCTGGTACAGCTCTAGGGACATATGGGGGAGGCAGGGAAACATACTCTTCTTGTTCACAAGCTAAAACCGGTTTGTTCTTATTGAGGGCTAGAATTTTAGCTTGTGGTGGAAGGTTTCTGCATGCTCTTAACCAGGATGGGTTACGCCTTACATTTCCCCTCCACATTTCAATATATGGGATATGCTCTGGGAAATCTTTGAGAATGATCAGCCAGAGCTGACGGATGAGCTGCTCATCAAAAGACCCATGGGGTGGCCAATCAGGATGAAGGATGGGCCATTCCACTCTACACAAAGTTAGCAGACGCCCTTTGTGCATAGTGATACCAAAATCATAGTCCCTAGTGGCGGATTTCCAATTTGCCACCAGGCACATCAAGGGAGTGCTTGGTTTGCTATGTTCTGCCCCCATTTTATATGTTATAGTTGTGCACCTATAGATTCTCCCACAAAGTGCAAACGGGATCGCACCTAGGCAATTAATCACACATCACACGCACATACGTGACATAGACGCGGCCCCTGCAGGTCGCCCTTACAAGGAAATCGCGCGTCCTACTCACACTTCGCCATGAGGTATGTCCTAGTGAATCACCTCGGCCCATACACACCAGACAATCATTGACCCCGTTTGCGCACTCAAATCACCCGCACAATTTTCCCCCTCCCAACTTAGGCTACCCCCACTGCCTAGAAACAAAGCTTTTTAATCTTCACTAAAATCAAACGGAGATGATGTAACCCCGTTGGTATTGTGAGGCAAAGATTGCCAGTCTCCGCCCCTTCTTAAAAACACCGGGAATGGCCCCTTCCCTGTGGTTGCCAAAAAGTATTCAACTTAATTCTCACATATATATTTAAACATCAATAAATTCTCTGAGGGAGCCAGAGCCGTGCTCTGCTCCTATTTCTTCAAATACTTGGGGAGGTGAACCATTCAGGGTATCGGGCAGAAGCCCCTCTCTCACCCCTATGGGGCCTCAGAGTCGTTTAACTCGTTGCCCCCCAGTTCCCAGGCTGCCAGGGTCGTAAATCGTCCCTGCTCGCTTACCTGCCCTCCCCGGGGCCACTGGACGTAAATTCTGTCCACCCCCCAAACACAACTAGTTGCCTTGACTTACCAGACTTCCTCTGTGTGCTGCAGTCTTTTCCTCGGTCTGTTGCCGGTTCCAAAAAAAAAAAAAAAAGATTTTTTCCTGCGGTAACGATGGATGGTTTAGCACTGAGGTGAACTTTTTCCCCTCCACAAGTGGGGAGGTGTCGACTGGAAGCAATCCATCTCAGTACAAATCCACCACCACCTTTCCCAGGCACTGCAGAAACTGTCACTAATTGCGGCTATCGAGTTTCCCGGTCAGGGAACCAGAAAATGAAAGGAATGGCTGATTCACAGCCTTCTGTAACGGGTCCGTGCCAG
>JAHTLZ010000264.1:16972-27336 GCA_023846285.1 Phrynocephalus versicolor | reverse complement strand
TCTTTACAGGTTACATTTTCTCATGTGATATTTACTTTTACAAGTTTTTACTGTACTGGAGATTTGGGGGGGGGGTCTTCGTGTGACTTGATAGAAACTTTAGTTTTCTTTAGTGTAAACTGCCCAGAGAGTGTGTTGCATGGGATGGTATTTAATTTGAATAAATAAATATGGTAAATATATTTAACCATGGGTTAGATTAGTCCTTCTGAGAAATCCTCTCCCCCCCACTCTCTCTCTCCCCCCCCCTCTCTCTCTCTCTCTCTCACACACACACACACACACACACACACACACACACACACACACACTGTGTGTGTGTGTGTGTGAGAGAGAGAGAGGGGGGGAGTGTGTGTGTGTGTGTGTGTGTGTGTGTGTGTGTGTGTGAGAGAGAGAGAGAGAGAGATTTCATTTCTTTTTCTTATAGTTTTTCCTTATGATTTTTCCATCTGGATTCTTCTGGATCAATTCTCCTGAACATTCCCTCAAGTCTTCAGGAGCCCATTCCTTAGAACAGGTAGCTGTATGCCTCACCACCACCACCACAATGTTTAGGTCAGTGACTGCTAAACAGCTGAGAACATCATGAGCTTCAACTGCCTGGCACTTATCTTATGAGTAGCATTCCTCTCTTGAGCAGGCAGCTGGTCTCCACAAGCACGTAAAGACTTTTCTCTTCAAGCAAGCTTCCCATGAATTACTGGAAGCCCAGGTAATGTTTTTAATGAATTATTGCACCTTAATGATTTTAATGTGTTTTTGTTTTGCTTATTGCTTTTGTATGGTATTTGTTTGATCCTTTTTAGTATCTATATACTCACTGTTATTTATCTTTTATATTATCTTTTAACTGATGTAAGCCATATTGGGTTCTTTTAAGGAGAAGGGCAGGGTAAAATATTTTAAATAAATAAAAATAAATAACACTTTAATACTGCATTGCACTTTCCATTTCATCATTGCATTGTATTGTCAGAAATTCACTGATTTTCCTCTGATTTTTTTTAATATTGTGTCTTCATGTCATGAATCCGATTCCCTGTTTATCCGCTTGTGCTTTAAATATATCTTCATATTAATTACACCATTCACTCCTTGGGGAAAATAAAGGACCTCATTCTCCACCCTCTCAGTAAGAACGTACATGATCCATATGCACAATTTAACCTGGACACAATGATTCCCTACAATGCCAATTTTAATGCCATCAAAGGAAGACAGCTCTAGGCTGTCCTGGGTATTCAAACACGCACATTTCAACAAATATTCCCATATCTAATTTCCATCTGAGAGAAGATTAACTGGCACAAAAACATCTAAAACAGGTTCCTATAAACAGCCAAGATGACATTCCTCTCCCAGCATGTCCTGGAGAGTTCTCTTGTGCCTCACCTGCACATAGAAGACAGATAAGTATCCCTGATTCTCTCTGAAGCACACGAGACAAGCTCAAGCTTCCTTCCCAGGACTGCTTCTGTAGAGCTCTGACCCTAGGAAGCCAGGGAGTGTCAATCATCTGGAAAAGGAAACAACCTCGCTATATAATAAGGACATCCTCCACCTCATTCATGGCTAAGCTAGCCAGGAGCAGGAAGGGGAACCCTGCAATGTCAAAGCCTACCAAGCAGCCTGTCACTCAATTCACCACTACCTCTTTTGGAGAACTGCTCAATGGTTCTGGAACCACTGCAAAAAAATGTGTAAGAAGGTGACCATCAATCCCCCCCCCTCCCGCCACCGCTCCAAAAGAAGCAGTAACCTCTTTCACATGCCATCCCAGTTGGTTAGCCTTGGTTCCCCAAGTTGTTTGGAGAGGGAAGTAGAGGGAAAAGAAAACGCAAGTCTGAAAAAACGGCCGTGCCACCTCCTGCCTAGAGGATCTGTGTTCTCATGGCCCTGGCCCCATTATGTTTCCATCTCACTGGTTTTCCTCATGCAAGCCTTGAGATCAGAGATCAAAGTGTTATATCTAAATCTACCAAATCATAAAAGCAGCATACTTTTGTTTGTTTTTTACTAGTTGCTACTATTAGAGCTTTTCTTAATCTTATCTGCAATAGGAACACAAAAATCTCCCTCATCAGCATTGTACGTGCTGGTTGACTGTGGCTCTCTAGAGTTCCAGCCTGACTTCTGCCCTAGCTCTTCTTGAAGATGCTAGGTCAGGCATGTCCAAAGTCAGGCCCGGGGGCCAAATGCGGCCCATTTACACATTTTGAGTGGCCTGCGGCCTCTACTCCTCACCGGCTCAGCCTGTCGTGCATCCCCACCAGCTGGCCCTTCCCCATACCAGATGGAGGCATCAGCTTGCAGTGTTATGTTTTGCCTGCCCTCCCTACCTCTGTCCACCCCCACCAAGCCACCTTCCCAGCCTACCCGCCCCTGGCTCCGTTCCTGCATCATCCTCCCTTCCTCCTTGGATGTTATAGCGACTTGTCCAAAGTCCGGCCCAGGGGCCAAATGCGGCTGAATGGTCGGTCCCCATATGTTTTCACCTTGCCAAATCTGGTCCTCCTTGCAAAAAGTTTGGACACCCCTGTGCTAGGTATTACATTAACCAGGTCTGACTCTGCTTATTTTATTTTATTTTATTTTATTTTATTTTTTTAATCAAAGATTATTTATTTATTTATTTTACTTATTGATCACCCGATTTTCCCATAGGGAACTCTGGGCAGTGTACAACACATCACCAAAACAGCAACTGCCCAACTACAAGCCCAGCATATACCCAAATGCAAGAAAATAATAAAAGGAAAACATAATAAAGTACAAGTCAATATGCAAGTACAATATAAAAATACTAAAAGACAACCAAGTAAAATAAACCTAGCACCACCAACCAAACAAGGTCAGATCCAGCAAGAGAAACTGGCGCCAGCTGTTAAAAAAAACAGAACAACAAACAAATCACAATCACAATCACAATGTGCTCAGAGGTCCCTGAAGCATCCATCATCTGATATGACACTGGCTGAGGGAGTTATCACTGGGTATATGGGCGTCATGATTGGGGTGCTGGGCCCTAGCATCACAGACTTCGGGTCTCCTATGGCAGATCTGGCGTAAAGTAGATCAACTTTCTCGCCCATCTTCTTCATCATCTTCTGGATTTCTTGAACGGAGCTAAAAACAATTCCAATCTTCTTTCCCAATTGTTCAACGTTGGCTGCTGTTCTTGTCCCCTCACGGACCATGGCAAGGATCTCTCGCTGACCCTCCATCAGTTGACTCACAGCCGTTGAGAGCTTGCCGACTTGACCGCATAAGCCAGCAATGTCTAGCTGGAGTTGGAGAGGGTCTGACTCCACCATAGAATCACTGTGGGTTAAACTACCAGGTCCCAGGAGTGATGTGATAGTTGGAGTATTCTATCGTCCACCAGATCAAAAACTTGAGGGGGACCTTGAAATGAGGAGAGAAATCATGGAGGTGGCTAAGAGGGATAAGATAGTAATCATGGGGGACTTCAATTATCCCCACATTGACTGGGCCAATGCAAGCTTCGGGCAAGAAAGAGAAACTGGGTTTCTCGACTTGCTGAATGACTGTGCCTTAGAGCAACTTGTCATGGAGCCCACCCGAGAACAGGCAACTCTGGATCTAATACTGTGTGATACTCAGGACCTGGTCAGGGATGTGAATGTCACTGAGCCTCTGGGGAACAGTGACCATGCTGCAATTTCCTTTACCATGCATGTCGGAGGAAGAGTGTCAACCAAATCAGACATAAAACCCTTGATTTTCGAAGGGCAAACTTCCCTCAGATGAGGAAACTAGTTAGACAGAAATTGAAGGGGAAGGTTAGAAGAATCCAATCACTTCAGAGTGCATGGAGCCTGTTTAAAACAACAATAATAGAGGCCCAGCACAAGTGCATACCACAAAGAAAGAAGAGCTCATTTAAGTCCAAGAGGACATCGGCATGGTTAACGAGTGGAGTTAGAGAGGCTCTAAAGCGCAAGGAGAGGTCTTTCTGTAAATGGAAATCCTCCCCAAATGAGGAAAATAAAAAGGAACACAAACTCTGGCAAAAGAAATGTAAGAAGATGATAAGGGAGGCAAAGAAAGATTTTGAGGAACGCATGGCTAGCAATATAAAGGGTAATAATAAAAGCTTCTTTAAATATGTTAGAAGTAGAAAACCTGCCAGAGAACCAGTGGGCCCTCTGGATGGTGAGGGAGGAAAAGGGGAGGTTAAGGAGGACTTGGAAATTGCAGAGAAATTGAATGAGTTCTTTGCGTCTGTCTTCACGACAGAGGACCTTGAGCGGATTCTGCTGCCTGACCCGCCCCTCTTGACTAAAGAATTAAATCAAATACAGGTTAAAAGAGATGAGGTTTTAGGACTAATCGATAAATTGAGGATTAACATGTCACCGGGCCCAGATGGCATCCACCCAAGGGTTATTAGGGAACTGAGAAATGAAATTGCAGATCTCTTAACGGTTATATGCAACTTGTCTCTTAAAACGGCCACAGTGCCAGAGGACTGGAGGACGGCAGATGTCACACCAATTTTTAAAAAAGGAAGGAGGGGGGACCCGGGAAACTACAGGCCAGTTAGCCTTACATCTGTCCCAGGGAAGATGGTGGAAAGCCTCATCCAAGAGAAAATCTTAAAACACATAAAAGAACAAACCTTGCTGAGAGAAAATCAGCATGGCTTCTGTAAGGGTAAATCTTGTCTGACAAACCTTTTAGAATTTTTTGAAAAGGTCAACAGGCACGTGGATTTGGGTGAACCGGTGGATATAGTCTATCTGGATTTTCAAAAGGCTTTTGACACAGTCCCGCACCAAAGGCTGCTGAGAAAATTGCACAGTCAGGGGATAAGAGGACAGGTCCTCTTATGGATTGAGAACTGGTTGAGATCCCGGAAACAAAGAGTAGGTGTCAATGGGAAATGTTCACAATGGAGAGAAGTGAAAAGCAGTGTGCCCCAGGGCTCGGTCCTGGGACCGGTGCTTTTCAGTCTGTTCATAAATGACCTGGAGACAGGGATAAACAGTGAGGTGGCCAAGTTTGCAGATGACACAAAACTTTTCCGTGTGGTGAAAACCAGAGAAGATTGTGAAGAGCTCCAGAAGGATCTCTCCAAACTGGGGGAATGGGCAGAGAAATGGCAAATGTGTTTTAATGTAACCAAATGTAAAGTAATGCATATTAGGGCAAAAAATCCAAACTTCATCTATCAACTCATGGGCTCTGAGTTATCCGTGACGGATCAGGAAAGAGATCTTGGTGTGTTGGTGGACAGCTCCATGAAGGTGTCTCCCCAATGTGTGGCAGCAGTGAAGAAGGCCAATTCCATGCTAGGGATTATCAAAAAGGCGACTGAAAATAAAACAGCCAACATTATAATGCCATTATACCAAACAATAGTAAGGCCCCACCTGGAGTATTGTGTACAGTTCTGGTCACCGCATCTCAAGAAAGAGATAGTGGAACTGGAAAAGGTGCAGAAGAGAGCGACTAAAATGATTACTGGGCTGGGGCACCTCCCTTATGAAGAAAGGCTAAAACATTTGGGCCTCTTTAGTCTGGAAAAAGGTGCTTGAGGGGGGGATATGATTGAGACATGCAAAATAATGCAGGGTATGAGTAAAGTGGATAGAAGGAAGCTCTTCTCTCTCTCCCAAAATACCAGAACTAGGGGACATGCACTCAAATTGAGGGCTGGGAGAGTAAGAACTGACAAAAGAAAATATTTTTTCACCCAGCGCGTTGTAAGTCTATAGAACTCCCTGCCACAGGATGTGGTGATGGCATCTGGCCTGGATGCCTTCAAAAGGGGATTGGACAGATTCCTGGAGGAGAAGTCCATCACAGGTTACAAACCATGATGGAGAAACCAGGGTACTTCAAGGGCCAGATAGCAGGGGAGTGGTATCAGGAGATGGATATCTAGTCACATGCGCTCCCAAACGCATATGGTGGGGCCGCTGTGAGATACAGGAAGCTGGACTAGATGGGCCTTTGGCCTGATCCAGCATGGCTCTTCTTATGTTCTTATGTTCTTATCGAGCAGAGCATCAGTCAGCAACGCTTCCTTTCCGGTTGGTATCGACCTGTCCATGAGCGTCTCCACATCTTTCTCTTGGAATGCATGAACGGGTTGTTCTACATTCTTGCTCAGCAGGTTCTGGGGGAGCCCTCTCGTGGGAGACCTTGGCCTGCTCATTCTCGGACGCTTTGTCTCTGGGTCTGGTTGAAGTGGCTTAGGTTCTGAAATCATGCAAGAATAGTGTACTGTATTTGGCATGGATTTTTAAAGAGCATTCTTATCACAGAAGCCATCTAGAAGATAAAGTTTCATTATCTGCATTTTACTTATTAATTCAAATATGTGCATGTAGTTTTGGTATGTCCTTCTTTTAGGTGAAGCCAAGCGCAACTTACCAACAGGTTTAGGCTGGGCAAAAGACATGTGGATGTCATCATGAAGCCAGCCTCCGTTGCCTGCCTCTGACCTCAGTTTGTTCTCATGCAGCTAAAGAATAATTCGTAAAGGACCTATTTTCCCTCCCTTTCACTGGCCTCTTGTAAGAGTGGGAAAAGCGGCGTAATCAGTCTGAATGAGGAAGTTCAAGGTGGGGTCAAGTCTGAGGCATGAGGAATGATGCTTCAAAGAGGAGTGCAAGGGGAGATCAGGAAATATTCCCAGGCTGGGAACCGCAGCCTGTTAAACCCTGTGGCTGCAGACAGATCAACAGGGAGTCACTTGTTAATCAAAAGTGTGGGTAAAATGCTAAAATAGGAGAGCAGAAAATTTATCCAGATCCCCTCCCTCCAATCGTAACCCCCCACCTCACCCCATTTATGCAGCAGCAGAATATTAACTTGGCCAGTGAAAGATCCTGAGATCAGACCTCCCCTCCCCCCCACACACACCTCCCTGTTTGGTTTTCTTGGAAAGCAAGACAGGGAGACAAAGGGCCATTTCACACGACCCCTAAGATCCTCTGGCCACTTAAATTCGGACCAGAGATCTTGGGTGTTCGTTGCTCTTCCTGCGTCCCCACCCCTCCGCACTTCCTTGCTCCTGTCTGCGTGAGGGGAGGGAGAAAAAAAGAGAGGAAAAAATGCAGGCTCACCTCCGAAGCCGCCCAGAAAGCCCTGTTGTCGTCCTGATTCCTTCTCTTAAAGGGGCGGCAGGCAAAAAAAAACAAACAGAAGCGAGGAGAGCCCGGCACTCACCAGATTACATCCGGATCTGGGGATTTTCACCCTCCGAGAGCAGGTACATGAAAAGTGCGCTGGGACGCTCTTAGGTGGGCGTGGTCGCACTTAATTTCCTGCAAACTCCAGAGCTGGTGGGGAAACAATTGTAAGCTCCGGAGCTGGCAGCCATTTGCGGCGGAGTTTAGGGGTCGTGTACAAATACCCAGAGTCTCCTTCGTGAGATTCAAGAGAACCATACAGAAGTGAGTCCTAGGACAGAGGAATCAATGGGCTCCTCACTCAAGATACAGTGGTACCTCAACTTACGAATTTAATCCATTTCGAATGCATGCTCTTAAGTTAAACTACTCTTAAATCAGAGTACCTATCTAAAAAATTAAAAAAATAAGTTAAAAAATCAAAAAAATGAAAAAAAATTGTAAGGCGGTTACTTCATGTCCGTTTTGTCTCTGTAAGTGTTGCGCTTCGGGCCGGTACAAAAAAATCTTACTTCATGTCTGTCGCGCAACAGCTGAAACTTGGCTCAACCACGCCCCCGGAGGGGATCAGAGCGTGACAATACTGTACCTGGCACTGGGTTGGGGTATTCTCTTGTCACGGTTTGTTCCCGGTTCCTGTTCCAAGACAAGGGACCATGTGGTAAGAACTGTCATGCAACAACCAGTGTCCACCTAGTGGTCAGTGACTGATGCGGCATTTGACATTAGTTTCCCTATGGGAAACACAATGCAGTACAAATGTTTATTAAAGAGAGTACAGTAGGACCCCAGTATCCGCTGGGGATTGGTTCCAAGCCTTCCCATGGATAATGAAAACCGTGGATAAGAGAGAACACCAAAATGTTCCCCAAAACTGCTGTTTTGCAACAGTAGCTTGCTTTACGGCTGCTGTTTTATGACAGTAGCTTGCTTTACAGCTGCTCTTTGTGACAGTAGCTTGTTTTGTGGCTGCTGAATTATTTACTTTTCCTCTGCCAACCGTGGATAACTAAATCAGTGGATAATGAATCAGTGGATACAGGGGTCCTACTGTACTGAAAATTCTGTAGCATTGATGTATAAATCCTGGAAGACCAGGAAATCAAAATATCGAAAAAGTTTTATTTACGATATTAAAAAAAACGGATTAAGAAAGCAAGGCACATCCAGAATTTGTCACGGAACAAGACCGTGAAGTAACAGTTGTCACGAGACAAGTTATCACAACCGTGAGAAAACGGAAACAGGGACTAAACAGGGACAAAACCACGTGATCACGACCAACACTGTCACGATACAAAACTAGTCGCAGAACAAGGAAGAACGTGAAGTAACCACCAAAATCGAGCAGACCATATCTAAAATTTGTAAGGCGGCAGTTAAAATGCCAATAGTTTTCCGCTCTTAAGTCAAATTGCTCTTAGGCCGGGATACCACTGTACAGTATTTGGATGTCCTGCCTCCTGCCATCACAAGTAGAAATGCGGGAGCTGCTACTTGTAGACACTCATTAAAAGAAGCTGGAAAAGGTATTTATTTATTTATTTATTTATTTATTTATTTATTTATTTATTAACTCCCAGAATACTCCAGCTAGTGTGATCATGTTGGCTGGTAGATTCTGGGAGCTGAACTCCAATTAATAAATGCATACAGAAATTTTAAAAAATATTCTTACTCAAGCTTTGCTCATAAGTAACCTCCATTGGATCCTTTCCTGTCCCTGAAGGAGGGGGTGGCGATGGTAGCCGCCTACTCTGGCATGCTCCCTCCGGCAATCTTAATCAGCCAAGACAGGCAGGGATCAAACAGAGAGGCCGCCGGCCTTCAGTTCACCAGCGCCCTGGATGCCTCAGCTGGAGTAACAGGCATCCAGGGCGCTGGTGAACTGAAGGCCCTGGCCACAACCGGGGTCAGATAAGTGCAACCAGCATCAAGATTAGAATGGGTGCCCTCAATTTTAGATTTAAAAAAGGCTGCGAATAACTCATTAGTGAAATCACTAAGTGGTGTCCCTGGCGGACCAGGGTTGGTGAGGTCTCAAACCACCTGAAACAACTTGGCCTGGCGTTTCGAGGCCCCACCAATTCTCAGGAAGGTAAAATATTATTTGCATCCCTGATAGCTGTAGCGTCTGGTCAATGCCCAAATCGCAGAACGATTCAATTCTGTCTGATCCTTCCTCTATCTGCTCTCTAGCCTCCTCCACTCTTGCTTCATCACTCTCAACTCTGCAGTGAACCACAGAGAGGAGCAGGCTTCGCATCAGAGAACCGTAGGCAAATCAACATTGCAGATCTGCTGACAAGAAGGGATTCCCTATAGGCAACGGCTACCCCACTCACCCCTGACCCTCCGCCCTGCCCATATGGTAAATGCAAAACCCTTGTGGGCACAGCTGGGACAGGGAAGCTCCTCCCCCTGCACCCACCCAGGTTTCCGTAAGGAAATCCAGGTTGACCTGCTCATCCACGATGAAATTGTGGATGACGGGGATCTTATTATGAACCAACCTGGCATTAAGCAGCAAGCAGGGCAGGGCAGAGGCATGGACGGAGTTTTTTCCCTGCTATGTGGCAGTGGGCTGGCAGGTCAGAATGGGGGACAGGCACAAAATGCCTGACCCGAGTTCTCCTTACTCGATCAACCCCCCACCCCCAAGCCCAAAGCGTACCTCCCAAGGCCCACCACCACAGAGATGGAAGATCCCACTAACTCAAGCAATCACAAGGGAAAAACACAAAGGAGGGGGGGACATAACACCAAAAGCAAAGCAAAGTGTTCTGCTTATATACCGCCCCATACCACTACAAGTAGTCTCTGGGCGGTTTACAATTTTAATTACAGTGTGCAGGCTACACAATGCCCCCCCCAGCAAGCTGGGTACTCATTTTACCGACCTCGAAAGGATGGAAGGCTGAGTGAACCTTGAGCCTGCTACCAGGGATTGAACCCAGGTCGTGAGCACAGCTTTACCTGCAGTACAGGCATTTAACCACTGCGCCACCAGCACAAAACAGTACAACCCAAAAATAACAACACCCCACCCCACCCTGGCAAATAATAATGATAATAATAGTAATAATGACAAAAATAATAATAGCAGCAACAAGAAGAGAAAAAACAAGACGACAACGACAACGACAACGATGACCAACAACAACAACAACAACAACAACAACAACAACAACAACAACAACA
>JAHTLZ010000264.1:0-16962 GCA_023846285.1 Phrynocephalus versicolor | reverse complement strand
CAACAACAACAACAACAACAACAACAACAACAACAACAACAACAACAACAAATGCCAGTCCCAAGAGCCATCTAGCTTCCACTTAGCCTATGATAGTAAAAGATAGTGAGGTAAAATGGGGCAAGGGCCTCCTCCCCAAGCTAGGTGTCCAGCACAAACTTGCCATCAAAGGGTTTCTAGGCAGAATAAAGGTGACACAAATCGGCCCTACAGCCACTCAAGGCACCCCCAGGATGCCCTGGCCTCTAATGGGCACTCAGCGAGGAGATCTTTAAGTCTGGGCGGGGGGGCAAGATGGAAACTCCAACAGCTCCCCACCCCCCAGCACAGTCCATTTCAGCAGCTTCGGCAGCTCCTCCATGGTTGCTCTATAGGTCGCTCCAGACGAGAACAGGCCTCAACCCCAGCGAGAATGCTGCCACCACCGTCTTTGCCTTCACACTAGTTCGGGGGTCTGCAACCTGCGGCTCCGGAGCCGCATGCGGCTCTTTGGAACATTTGCCGCGGCTCCGGGAGGGTTCAGAAATTTCAATACAAAGGTGCCGAATCTCACGAGGACAGCCCGTCCCACAAGGCGGCGCGAAGCCAAGCGCGGCCACACTCTCGCGCTCTACCTTCCCGCGCGCTCCCTCTTCTTCAGAGCAAGAGAGAGAGGGAGGCGTGGTGGAAAGTGCCCCCTGAACGGCAGCCTTTTTTCTTTTTTTTTTTTAACTTCAAGAAAACCTCCCAGATCTGGATTGTTGCCTCCCCCCCCCCACCCAGAAAAAAAGACGGGAGGAGAAAACCCTCCTTCCTTCCTTCCCCCCTTCGCCTTCCTTTCTTGCTTGGGTGTTTGCTGGGAGGGGGAAGAAGCGATGTGTGTGTGTGTGTGTGTGTGTGTTGTGTGTTGTGTGTGTGTGCAACGTGGAGGAAGAGAAAACCCTCCTTCTTTCCTTCCCCCCTTCCCCTTCCTTTCTTGCTTGGGTGTTTGGTGGGAGGGGGAAGAAGCGACGTGTGTGTGTGTGTGTGTGTTGTGTGTGTGTGCAACGTGGAGGAAAAGAAAACCCTCCTTCCTTCCTTCCCCCCTTCCCCTTCCTTTCTTGTTTGGGTGTTTGGAGGGAGGGGGAAGAAGCGAAGTGTGTGTGTGTGTGTGTGTGTGTGTGTGTGTGATGGGGGGCAGCGTTTAGACAAGACGGTTCAACGTGGAGGAAGAGAAAACCCTCCTTCCTTCCCCCCTTCCCCTTCCAAGCATTGCACATGTGCAGTTGGCATCTCTCTCTCTCTCCTTTTGCTTCGCTACAGCCCCCCCCCCCAAAAAAACTACGGCTTTGCACTAACTTGCCGGGATGAAGCTCCAAAAACGCTGGGGAGCGGGCGCGCGCGCGGCGTGTCTCCGAAAAGAGAGAGAGAGAGAGATTAGAAATTCCCCTCCTCTCCCTCCTGTACTATTTTTGGAAGATTTTTAAAAACTGCCCCCCCCCCAAAAAAAGTGGAAGCGGTGTGGGCACGACGCACTCGGGCTGCGCTTCCCTCCTTCATGGAGGGTGGGGGCGAGAGGAGGAGGAGGAGGAGGGAGAGATGGAGTGTGTGTGTGTGGGGGGGAGAGAGTCAGACCATGGCTGCAGGATCCGGGCAGAAGGCAGCGAGGGCGGAATGGGAACCTCAAGAAAGGCGGCCTGGGGAGGGGGCCACGGCTAGTCTTCTCTCTCCCCACCCCACCGCCACCGCCACCGCCACCGCCACCGCCCTGCTTCCTTGCCCGGTGCTGTCAGTTCTGGCCCAACAAGCAAGGGGTTGGTGGCGGCGGGAGCAGGGAGGGGGGAGCGGCGGCGGCGGCGGAGAGGCGAGAAGCAACGGAGGAAGTCGGCTTTTCTTTTTCCTGCGCGAGATCAACTTGGCAGTCAAGGGACGAGGGACGTGGCGTGACAGCTAGTTCGAGCCCGCCCCCCGGCCCGAGGAGGGGTCTCTCTTATTAGACTTCCAGCGGCTCCCTCCTGGAGTCAGCCGGTTTCGGTGGTGGGGTGGGGGCACCAGGCTCAAGTTGTTCAGGGGCCCCTGGCCGCCCGGGGAGGCCAACGCTGAGCCGAGCCGAGCCGAGCACCTGTGCGCCTGCCTGCTTGTGTCGCTCGCTCTCGCTCTCGCTCTCTCCGAAAGCCCGCCAGCAGCTGCCTTCTGCTCCATTCCAACACACAGAACGTGCCTCCTGCGTGCCCACCCACCCCCCAGCCCGGCCCTCCTCGAGACTGGCGGACACACAGCCGCCCCAGTTGCGCGCGCGGGAGAACTTGAGGCACGTGCGCGCCTCGATGGAAACCCTCGGGGACAGGGTGGCGGGGTGGGGGGAGGGGGCGGCGGCTCGGGCTCGCCCGCTCGCTCGCTCTCCCGGCGCCCGAAGTGCCGAAGAAGCAACTTTCATTGGCTTCCTTCTCAGAAGCCCTTCGGCGGTGCCTTCCCACCCCACCCGAGCCGGGCGCTCCTTCCCACCCCACCCGAGCCGGGCGCCGGGACGCAGCGTGTCCGAGGAGCGCACAAGGGAGTGTGTTGCTTGCGAGCGCCCAAAAAGCCAGGAGCGAGGGGAGGGGAAAATATATTTGCAGTGTTATATTTGTTTTAAATGTCGCAATGGTTTTGCGGCTCCCAGGGTTTTTTTTCCCGTCGGAAACGGGTCCAAGTGGCTCTTTATGTCTTAAAGGTTGCAGACCCCTGCACTAGTTCTTGCCCTCACCACCACCGTTGCCTCTCCGCCATCAATCGCTGCCACCAGATGTTGAGGCATCGCCACCTCGACTCTGCCGCTGTCCACACCGCCAGGACCCACGCCCTAATGATTTCTCCTCATGCTGCTGTTATTGCTGTCCCCATTACTCATAAGTAAACCAGGCACATTTACTTGTGAGTAAACCAGGCAAAACTTGCTTTGAGATCACTGCTCACAAAGTGAAGCAAATTTTTATTAACAAACTTTCTCATTTTGCAAAACACTCGCAAATGCAAGGCACTCGTAAACCAAGATGTCACTGCATTACTTTAAAAAAAACTTGTAACTTTTCCCAAAATTTGGCAGAGCAAGAGCAGACTTTCTGCTACATCTATGCCAATTTTGGTTCTGATCTCAGGTCCAGATTCATAGTTACAAGTGTTGTGTTTGAGGCACCCCCTATAATTGTGATGGCTTATGGAATGCTGATGGCTTATGGAATGCACAAAATCCTTGGGTTCATAAAAGCCAGACATGGGCTTATCAGAGACAAGGGCAGCAATCCCCACTTTAATAGCTCCTAAGCAACAACCAACCTAGTTTCTGACAGAACATAGGCAAGCACCATGGTTTGCAGCGAGATCCACCACCTGCACCACTATGCCAGTAGGAAGCCAGCGGCAAAATCAGAGAATGGTGGGAAGATGGCAGGGCAAGCTGAATCCAGTTTTTGGAGCATCCCTTGTTACCTTTTTTCCTAGTACAAACAGTATGTAAACTGGATTGGGACAAGCGAAGGTGGGGCAAGCTTTTCCTGCTTTACAAATTGCAGGGCTGCAACAAAGCTGGATCACTGCCCTGCAGCAGTTCCATTTTCCACTCCTCCAGTTAACTGCTCCTTCATACTGCAAAGGGGAAAGCTGCATACTGGAAATATTTAAGAGCCTTGGATGAATGTTGCAAAATGGCTAATACAGATATGGCACCTCCACATATGGGAGGTCATTTAAATTAGAAAAAAGTAGAAACAAAGAGGATAAACCCCCCCCCCCCAAGTCTCCACTCTGTCCCCACCACCACCAGTTTATTTTAAAGTGTTTGATTAGGAACATCTGTAAGGTAAAGGTAAAGGTTCCCGCCCCCACATGCATGCTAGTTGTGTCCGACTCTAGGGGCAGTGTTCATCTCCGTATTCAAGCCAAAGAGCCAGTGTTGTGCAAGTCCATGGCCACATGGCCAGCATAGCTGCAAGGAAACACTTTTTACGGTGGTGCCTATTTATCTACTTGCATTTACGTGCTTTCAAACTGCTAGGTTGACAGGAACTGGAGTTATCAGCAGGAGCTCGCTCCGGCAAACGGGATTTGAACTGCTGAGCTGCCGGCTTTGCAGCCAACAGTTTTTGGAGCCTTAGTCCGCTGAAGTCACACACACACACACACACACGCACGCACACAGGAGCATCTGTATATATATTTAATCAGGAGGAAATAATAAAGGGGAAAGGCATGCCCAGCCCCTGGAAATGTTGAGGCTGGGGACAGGGACTTTTTGAAGAGGTGGGGTTGAGTTCTAACCAGCTGAGAGGCTCAGTTGATGATTCTGGACCAGTCATTTTTCTCTCAGACTTCACCAGGATGTTGTGAGAGGGAAAAGGAGGAGGCCAACATGCACATAAAAGTCGTTGGAGGAAAGGAAAGGTATAACTGAGAATAGTAAATAACAAACAATAAATTCCCTCCCGTGCTGCTAGGAACGTCCTTCTAGATCTAGAGCCTGATAGACTACATCCTCTATCAAGATTGCATTTCGGTACAATGCCTTGATTATCTTTAAAGATAGCAAGTTGTTATCTAAAGCTTAGCTTACATTTTTTTTGTTTTAGTAGTGACCAATAAAGGTTATCACCTAGCCTACTTTTGAATTTATTTTTCTGGTCACACGGCTTAACCCACCTCCACCCCCCTTCTAGATAGAAGATCTGCCTGCTGGAGCCACTGTCCTTGGCTACCCCCCCTTCCAAAGCACTCTTCACAGCCCACCTTCTTTTACAAAAGAAACGACCCCGTCCGTTCCCGGCAGCCTAACCTGCTACCCGCTTTCCCCCAACCTTGTCCAATTTCAGAATACAAACTCCTCCCGAGTGGAGACGGCTTTATTTATTTATTTATTTATTTGCATTCTTGAACACATCCCGCCAGCCTCTTGTGATAATTAGTCTGCAACAAGCCTTACGTTTACGGGAAACAAAACGGTTGCAGAAGGGAGCACCCGAGACAGCCATGTTCCAAGTAACTTTAGGAACACTAGGAGAGATCCCTCCCCGCCGCCGCCAGCCTGCAGATGGTCTTTACTCTCAGGACCAACCGTGCAAGCGAGAAGTCTGGGGATCCCAGTCCCTGGGGGGGGGGGGTGCTTAAAAAGGAAACTTCTGGGATGGTTTTCCGGGAGGGCGGGCGTGCAGCCTTTGGACCCCTTGGGAACCCAAGACCGGCGAGCTCGGTATGAACATTTCCGGCCGCCCCACTGCCAAAAAGACGAGACGCTTCCAAGCGAGGTGTTCTGGAGTTGGGCGGGGGGGGACGGGGGTGGAAGATCTTATTACTCCGCATCGCTGGTGATGAGCTCCATTGTCAAGCCCTGCCGGGAGGCCTTAAAAACCGCCGCTCCCAGTGATCTCGCTTGGTCCCCCGCTCCCCGTTTCCGCCCTCCCGCGCAACGGGGGGGGGGGGGGGGTGGCTGGGGGTCCGGTCGTGACCTACCGCACAGGGCTGAAGAAGAAGAAGAGCACCGAGCCGATCGCGAGGCTGACACTCCGGTCCGCACTGTCCAGATCTCGCCAAGGCACGGGCGGGCGGGCAGGCGCTTTTAACTGCGCTCGCCCGCGATCCGCACCCTCGTGGCAGCGGACCGCGCGTCTTCTTGCCCGCAGCGCCTTGTGGAGGCAACCTGTGGGTCCCGTCGCGTTTCTCAAAACGAAAGGCGGCTGCGGGGAAGGCCAAGACGGCGCACCCCCTCTGCAGATGCAACAGCGTCGTTTCCCCGACCCCCCCCCCAGCCCGGCGGGAATCACGGAGGGTGGGAGTCAACCAGCAGGACCGCTCCCCCCGAACCCAGGAGGGCGCTTGGGTGCAAGGCAGGCTGCTCGGGGCAAAAAGGGAGGGGGAAGTCCCGCCACTCGCCTTGCTTGATGCACGCCCCACGACAAGATAGATCCACCCAAGGGGTGGTGGTGGAGGAGGAGGGAATCAGGCCGTGGGTTGGTTTCTCTCGCTCCCCACCCCCCACCCCCGCCCGTCCACCAAGGGTTGCCACGCTGCTGCTTCAGCCAGAGGAAGGCTGCCCGACGACGGGCCAGAGCTCGCCAGGACAGGTCTTTCGAACAAGTCCGCCTTCCTTGCGTGGGCTGAAGCTACGGTGGTTTGGGAGCCGCCTATGATCTGGCTCAAGTTCTCTTGCCCCGGCCAACGGGTGCTGTTGTTGGAGAAAGCCTTTTGTTCCAGGCTGCTAAGGCACTTTGCACATGCCCAGAAGCACTCCGCTCTTTCCATTGTTCTGGTTACGGAATGCTCAGTGCATTGTATTAAGTATTGGGTCCAGACATACAGCATGCTAGGAAAGATTCCTTTATTCCACAAACGAGATGCATGACAAACACTCACATTCAATAAATACCCATAGCACCACCACCCCAGTTCACCCCACTAGGTGTTTCCTCATTACCAGGTCCACCTGGCTTCAACTGCTGTAAGCCTTACTCATAAAATAACCTATACACAATACTCTATACACTACACATTGCTCTCGCGCACCGCAAGGTCTGCTGCGATTAAGCGACGCGGCCTCTCTTCCCTGGCCTTTCCTAGAACGGGCGGGCTCCCAGGCCCCCAAGATACTTCGCTACCTGCGAAAGGTAGGCCGCACTCCCCAAACCCAGAGGCGAGCCCCCCCCCCGCCGTACTGTGAAGCGCTGATAGATAGGTTCAGGTAGAGGCCGAAAATTATACCTCCTGGTTGCCTCATCCTGGTCGCTTATGCATATCCCTTTGGAAATGTTAAGAGCTGGTTGGAATCGAACTCTAGTCCTAACCTCTGTAGAGCCAGAAGTTGGGAGTTTGGTTTCCTACAGTCCCCCCCCCCCCGCCAAGAGGAGAGCGAGCCTTGGGTCAGGGACACAGCCCCAGAGTGCCCTCAGAAGAAAGGAGTGATAAGCATCTACAACACCCTGAAGAGGACTGCAATAAATCAGAAATGTTTTCACCGCACACACTTATTGATTCGATTGAGAAAATGCTAAATCTCCCACCGGCCAAAATCTCTGGCAGTGCAGAGGAGTGCAAGCTCTTGTGTTCCCCCCTCCCCCCAAAAAAACTCTTCATCAGACTAGCTAGTATTTTAAAAGTGGGAAGATTTTGTATTCTCCGTTGATACTAACCCAGTGAAACATTCTGGAAGACTCCAGAAGTTGTGCATTGGAAAGATTTTTTGGGGGGGTGGTCATTCTAAATGTGTCGCCCAGTTGTGGATCTTGGGGTGTTGGTTTTTTTTTTCACCTCCGTGAATCAGTACAGATACCTTTTCTTTTTCAAAGGTGGTTAGAAATGTTGTGTCGCTGGTGGTTGTGTGTAATTCCGGCCAGCCTAGAAAGAGCCGAGCACTTCCAAGATCCTAGCGGGCCTCAGTTTTCAGCAGCAGACGAACCCATTCCATTCCTGGAACTAGCAATCAAAGAATCCTCTGGCGTGGAGAGTCCTGGCCATCCTCCATCTCCCAAACAACTAGAAGTAATAGTTATTTGACCTGGCCTCTGAGGTTAAGCAAAAGAGCAAGCAAGGTCCCGTACATATGTGGGAAGCAGTTGCTCAATCAGTTCGGGCGTTCTTGGAAGAAAAGGCCACTGCAAGGGAAGGAAGACTAGAAGAGCCCCTGTGAGAGGAAGAACATGTAGTTTTGTTCTGAGACTGAAGAAATGTTAATTTACTCTCCTGGGTGTGTGCTTGGTGGGTATCTGAGGCTGTCTTCAGCTTCTGGTTACTTCACCTCCTTCCTTGTTCTGCAACTAGTTTTGTACCGGGACAGCCTTGGTCGTGATCACGTGGTTTTGTCCCTGTTTCCGTTTTCTCACAGTCGTGATAACTTGTCTCGTTGACAACTGTTACTTCACAGTTTTGTTCTGTGACAAATTCTGAATTTGTTTTGCTTTCTTAACCTTTTTTAAAAATATCATAAATAAAACTTTTTTGATATTTCAATTTACTGGTCTTTCAGGATTTACACGTCAATGCTACAGAATTTTCAGTACAAAAGATTGCAAAAGGAGCCAGCTTGGAGCAAATTAAAGACCCATCCATGGTCATCTAGGGTTTGATTCCCACTGTGACTCATAAGGACATGAGTCCCAAAACACCTGGCGTCTCATAATCAGCAGGAAAGTGCCTCTGATGCCTGATTGATTGATTTAAAATATTTTATCCCAGCTTTTTCCTTAAGAAGGACTCAAGGTAGCTTACATCATTAAAAGACCATTTCTAAAGCTAAAGAATATATGCAACTACTTAAAAGGATCAAACAGCATACCACACTAAAAGAGAGTAAACAGCAAAAACATTTAAAACAGCAGCACACAGCAGTCCATTTTAAAACCCAATCCATGCAGGCAGTCATTAAAGGAAAGCTTACTCCCAAAGAAAGGTATTTTTCCTGCTTACCGAAGGGCAGCCTGGCCTCCTGTGGGAGGGAATTCTAAAATCTTGGAGCAGAAATGGAGTTATAAGTTGGTATACTTCATAGTATACCAAGCCAGAGTCACTAATGTGGCTGTATTACAGTGCATGAATAAAAACTTAGAAATTTGCAATACTGTAAAGAGAAGAAAATTGCAGTATTTCGGACACATGATGCGCAGTAAGAAATACCATCTGCTGCAAGTTATCCTTCATGGAAAAATAGACAAGAACCATGGCCTGGGGTGGAGAAGATCATTCTGGCTTAAGAACTTCAGCCAATGGTCCACAGTGAGCACAGCTGCTCTGTTTAGAAACGCTTTAGATAGAAACCAGTTCAGACTACTGATCGCCAACGTTTTACGAGGACATGGCACTTGAAGAAGAAGATACTTTGTAGCCAACATGATTTTTTGGTATTGGTGACCCTGATTCCCTTTCAAAGATGTCCATGTGGGCAGCTGTCTCCACAACTTATGGTAATGAATTCTGGGGGAGAGGAGGCCTTCTGGAAACCTGTTGGGAGATCTTCTTTCACTGATGTGTTTTTATGCTTAGCTTGCTATTGCTCTTTCAATATGATGAGTAGAGATGGGCACGAAACGAACAATTTTTCGTTTCCGTTTTCGTTTTTTTGTTTCATTACGTAACGAAATGACAAATGAATTTTGTCTCTAAAATGAAACGAAACAAACAGAAACATCGGAATTTTTGTCGTGCGTTTCGTTTCCGTTACTACAATATGAGTGAATTGCTTAAAATCCTAAAAAAATCACAAAAAATGAAATAAATGGTAACGAAATAGTAACGAAACGAACGAAAACGATTTTTTTGCAAAAATTCACAAAAAATAGAAACGAACCGAAATGGACCCAACAAACGACAAACGAAATGCCCTTTTTTTTTATTCGTGCCCATCTCTAATGATGAGCTCCATAGCTCAGTGTGTCTCATCCATTAATGAGGGCATGGTTCAGAGACTTTCAAAGCAGCCTATTTATTTATATCCATGAGTTTGCCCCAACGAAATTTAATAGATTCTGACTTGGACCTCTTGCGACTTCTTGTGAAGCAGTTCATGCTGCAGACTCATTCTGGTTTATTCATGTTTGGTTGCTGATACTGCATCCATATCCTCTTCATCACCAAAAAAAGTGTCAAATCCAAACATTCTCTTGGTTCGGATATATTAGAAAAGCAGGGGAAACTTGAAACTGAGGGTCAAACCACGCAAAGTGCTAATTGCTCCCACCTCCTTTTCTTTTTCCAAAGGGTGTGTTGAAAGGTGTCTGTTTGCCATTGGATGCCATTTTACTCACTCTTCTTGCTCTTGGTGTGCCATTTATTTATTTATTTATTTAGCTTGTATGCCGCCCACTACCCAAAGGACCCTGGGCCATGTTTTGCTATTGGTAATTAGAATGAGTGATGGCCCAGGCTTATGCCTCTGAGGGCAATATTGTGGTAGGGAACATTGATTAAGTGGAGGGGGGGGGGAATACATCTTTCAATTAATGTCTAGTTTGGTCCTTAGTCAAACCATTTCAGTCCAGATATTGTCCAGGACTGCAGGTCTGCAGGGTTCCTGCCCCACCCACCCTGCTACATGAGATTCATTCCATTAATTGGTTCCGAAACAAGGGATCCCAGGTGTTTTGGGACTTCCAGGAGATCTAATCAACATAGCCAAAGGTCAAGACTTTTAAAGAGTTGAAGGACAAAACGATTTGCAATCCAAACACTGTTTTAACTTGAGATATCTGGGACTAAGCCTGGGATATATATATGCCTTGTTCTGTAGGTCTGGGCCCTTCCAATCAACATGAAGGAACAAGGCATACTGGTATATGTTGCATGCAGAAAGATAAATAGTTGAGTAACATACTTGAAGCAACTACCTGAACTGAAGAGTTATTGTTACTTGATATTAAACTTAGATTAATGTTGATTTTATTGGGAGGCAGAAAATTCTGCAGATACTTACAGTACAAATGTGGAAGACATTTATTTTAATTCATTTGCAATAGCTTCCCTTCAAGAATCCATGAATTATTTCATTGCCTGTCATTTTCTGCCAGTAACTCCTAGTCAGGCCCTCTATCTACAGATCTATATAGTTCCCCATGGAAAAGGTTATTTCAAAGCCATCTTACCATCTGTAATGCTCCTGCGCCCTGATTGGGGTGGCTTGTAGCTGCTCTCTTCTGTGGTTCTGCTAGTGAGCGCGGAGTCTCTGCTGCTGCCCTACTTCTGAGCTTTGTCCATGACCTTCAGATCCCATTCCTAGCTCAGCACTTAGAGATGCTTTGCTGCTTCCGCATGCATCCTCTTGGTGTCCTTTGAGCACAGTGAACAATGCTCCATTGAGGGAAGCAAAGGACCAGCCACCATGCCTAATGCAGAGACAATAAACTTTCAAAATCATTGCTGAGGCCCCTGAGTAAAAATGGTTTGGTGAGACTGGTAGGATGTGGCTTGGAGTCAACCTTAGCAGCCTTGGGAGGAGGGGGGGGGGAACCTTGAAAACTTAAGACCGAAACATTGCACTCTCATGCCCGTTGGGGAAGAAGAACGGAGGGACAGCTGTAAGGCTTATTTATTCCCTGTGGCCCTTGCATCTACCCACACTTTGTACCATCCAGAGGGCGCCATTTTGAATAAAAACAATGATGGATCCCAGAGGCCAATTTACCAAATTTGGGACACTCCAAGGGCAAGGCCCAGCACCCTGCCACCCGAAAAGAAAACCATAAGTGGAAGTTTACTTCTAAATTACAAGGGGATGTTCCTTTATAAGGGGGAGTTGAGGCCTGTTTGAAAGGAAAAGTGCCACAGCGAGGAAGGTGATGTCCCTTTTTCATTTAAAATAAAACAGAAAAAGTTAGGCGGGTCTGGTAGAGGGTCAGGAAAAGTGGGGACTGTCTTACATATGGGGGCATCTTATAGGTGGAAAAATACGGTAGGTCTCTATGGCGGTTACTTCACGCCCGTTTTGTCTCTCTAAGTGTTGCACTTCAGAGCGGAACAAAAAAATCTTATTTCACGTCCATTGCACAACAGCTGAAATTTGTCTCAACCATGCCTGCGGAATGGGTGCTAAGCAAGACAAATCTGTACCTGGCACTTGGGTAAGGTATTTCCTTGTCACAGTTTGTTCCCGGTTTCTGTTCCGAGACAAGACACTGTGAGGTAACAACTGTCATGCAACAAAACATTCGTTTCTCTCAGAAAACTGTATCCCAGGTACTGGGTTGGTTGTTACGTTCAAAGTGCCCACCCATCCAAGATGATCACCATCCCCTTGCCCTCCTCCATTAAATACCAATAAAACAAAACAAACTTCAAAGCCAGGCAAGAACACCAGACAGACAATTAATTAGCAAGCAAAAGGAATAAAGAATAAAGAAAGCCTGAAGGCTATCACCTGGAGCATTCCAATGCAGCCACGAGGAGAAAGTAAAAGCTAGCCAGACAAGCCGCAGACTCCTTCCCTACCTGCAAAAATTTTGACTTTTCAGAAGCAAAATATTGAAAAAGAATTTTTAAGTCCCCCCAAAAAGGTAAAAGGAAACTAGACAAATTCAGTGTTTGTCAAGGTACAAGACCGTGAGGTAACACTTGTCACAAGAGAAGTTATCACAACCATGGGAACAATGAAACAGGGACAAAACCATGTGATCACAACCAATGCTGCCACGGTACAAAACTAGTCACGGAACAAAGAAGGACGTGAAGTAACCACCTAAGTGTTTTGACCATCAGCTGCAAGAAGCACTGCCCAATATGGACAGTGGACATAGCATGGTACTGTCTACTCTATACCATTGTTGGCAAACCTATGGCACGGGTGCCAAAGGTGGCACTCAGAGCCCTTTCTGTGGGCACCCAACATCGCCCCTTCACAGCCACCTGTATTCAGGTTAAATAACTGTATTGGCACTTTGTGAAAAATTAGTGGTTTTTGAATCGCAGTTTGGGCGCTCGGTGTCTAAAAGGTTATCTATCACCGGTCTATATCATGAGGGAGTGCTAACAAAGATCAACATTTTGGAAAGAGACTTGATGCTCAGGAAGCTTTTCAACTACAGTAGTAACTTGGTTCATGAGCATAATTCATTTTGGAAACATGCTCATAAACTAAAATACTCCCTCCTCCAAAAAAAATCCTATAAGAAATAATTAAAATTTACCTAATTCATTCCGGGGCCTCCGCTGGAGTTGTGGGAGGGCTGAAGGTAACACAAAGGGCTTGCGGGTGCCCGTGGTAAGGGGCCGGCCAGCAGGTGCAGCAGCATGAATGGCTGACTGGCAGGTGCAGTGGGTGAGGGGCTGGCCAGCAAGCCCAGTGACCGACAGCAACTCACCACCACTCAGTGCTCCAGTGCTTATTTTGCAAGGTATGCTCATTAGCAAGAACAAAAATATTCTGAAAATTTTGCCCATCTTGCAAAATGCTCATAGACCGGGGCACTTGTTAACTGAGGTATTACTGTACCACGACAGTGGAGACATCCGCCCATTATGTCATGCATCTGAACCCCAGGTCTTACATAGCAAGAAAAAAGAAAGGAGCCCAAGTCATGGGTGAAGAACACCTGATTCCCACGATGTAATTAGTGTCAGATCCACACCTGAGTCTTTGCCAGATTGTATTCCCAGAAAAGAAGGAAGCTGCCAGCCATTGTCCCTTTCCTGTGATAAAACATAATAAGTGATTGAAGTAGCTTTGAATACCCATTAATTAAACTACAAAGGAACTCCATTCAGCATCCTGAAGCAGATAATTATCTTTGTCTTCTATTTGGTGAGTCAAGATTGGTTTCTTCCCCTCATTTTGTTTTTAAAGGCATAGCGTGTATATGCTCCGGTCCCTGCCCACTGCTGCCACAGTGGGGGATGGAAAAAAGTGCAAAGGAACAAAATGTAGCGTTTGTACTCCTGCATGCAAGTCTAACAAACAAAGCACCCCCCTTAAGAAACTGATAAGCTGCAGTTTCAATGAGGAGCCCATTTTAACTGGTAGCAGTAGTATGCCTTGCTGCTGAAAGCAGGTAGGCAGAGGAGGAGCTGGATCAGACCAATATGGTTGTCTAGTACTCTGATAAAACACTCCCAGCGTTTCAGGAGTGATAATTCTGTAAAGCAAAAGCAGGAAACGCTTGGGCTGCACAGGGGCTGCACATTTTTGCTTACCCCTCCCCTGAAACTTACATTTTTATAAAACAGCAAGTGGGCTTTGGGTCACGTCTTGATGCTGTGCATGGCAGGAACCCAGAAGTTGCCCCAACCAGAGTGAGCACCTGGAGGGCAGACTCAGCTGGTGCACAGATCACTGCTTGCTGTAATACTATCAAGTGAAATGGGCTGTAGAGCCAGTTAAATTATACAAATAATGTATTGTTTTGTATTTGTCCATATAAATTAGGAGATGTGGTTTTCTGCTAACCCAGGTGATTTTGTTGAATCCAAAATAAATTTAAAATCAAATTTTAGTCAGGCTAGTCCTGCTGAGTTCTGCTGGACCCCAGAGACCCAATGAAGAGTCCAGCAGGAGAGAGATCCAGGAGAAAATACTGTTTTTATTAGGCCTAATAAAAAGACAGCAGGTGGACACAAGCCAGAGACAGAGCAAAGATGTCTGACCCTGGACACAAAGAGAACCCCAATTTTTATTAGTTCCCCTCTTCCCTCCCCCCGAGTGGCGCCGCCCAGGGGTGGGCAAGGGGATGGATCTTCAAGTAGTCCAATCAGTGTAGTCCAGGGGCGGCTCAGAGGTGTTCCTGGGCGGTCTCTGGCAAGCTGGAATTGGATGCCCGCCCAGGTGTTGAAGAGTCCAAAGTGTCCTTTAATTATGCCATCAAGATACGACAATGAAAAAGGGGAAACAGGGTATTGTCCTCAGGTCTGGGTAAACTGGGGAGGATTGAAAAGTCAACAGGGGACCGGAGAGAGTCAATATGAGAGTCAATGGAGTGCTGGAGAGTCGATGAGATTAGCCCTGGGGCTGCCAGACAGTTCCTGAGAGATGTGTTGTTGTGACCATGAGAAGCCCCAGGCTGGGTCTTAATCCGGGAAACAGCTGCAGGAGCGACGTGTTGGAATTTTGATGAAGAATCGAGTCTGCTTCTAGAAGATGTGACCGCCTTGTGGAATCGTCATGATGTCTTCTTCCTTTGCCATAACCCCCTTGCCCCAAGATTATAGGTACAGAAGCTACAGGATAGAGCAGGAACATGTTTAAGCACACCCAGGGAAGAAGGGGTGGGAGGAGAAGGAGGGATAGAGAAAAGGAGAAAAAACATTCCTTTGCAAGCCAGAGCATTGAGGGAATAATCCATCAGTTCAGGAAGAATTCTGCCTGAACTGCGTCTCTGGCTAAGATTTCAGGGTCGGGGGAATAGAAGAAGAGGGGCAGGAAAGGGTTAACCAATGCTCCAGTAAGGGACATTCCTTATTCCTTGGCGGGAATCCCTGGAACTGAGAAAGTCAGCTTTCCAGGGGGTTCCGCAAGAGGGAAAACCCTGTTTGATCAGTTCGGGAGCAGGGGACAGTCTACCGCCATAGAGAAACATAGGTGCGAGGAGAAAAAGGAAAAGAGGACCGGTCTATCTCCATAGAAATGTATGGCCGGGAGGAGGCACGAATTTCATGGAACTGTGACTTGGGTAGAGGATGGTGAGAGGAGTTGCTCCCCTCGGCTGCTTTCCCCAGAGTTCATGGAACTGGGAGCCGGAGAGGAAGGGTGAATCTGTGCTGCTGGCGCTGCTGGAAGATTAGCCGCCTCTCTGGAACTCGAAGCGTCTAGAGTTTTCAAATTTTCCCGGAGAAACATTATGGTTCTTTTTAGTGGAATAGGGTTCCCCGTTATGCGCCCCCGTCTGGCCGTAATTAACAAGACATTGATTGATGGCCAGGGGTGCTGATTGGTTAAAGCGTGCCGAAGGGCTTATCTTCGCCCTCCTGCTGTTTTATGGAGTCTCCGCGGAAACAGACTGCCGCAGGAGACTTGATACTATGTAAACTTACAAATTGAGTGCAAATTGGAGGTTTCCGCTTGCTGAGTCTGGACTCGCAAGGCCGCTCAGCCGGCAAAAAGCGGCGGTTTGTATTTCTCCCGATATCTCGGGAACAGTTTGGAGTTTTTGGACGGGGAAAAGAGTGTCGTGCTTGTGACGGTGTGGAGCGCATTTGGGCGGTTCCGATGGGTCTCAGAACCACTCCAATTATTTATGAAATTTGGTTTTCCATTATAACTCTTCAATTTATTGCCTTCTTGGTATGTCCTTCATGTTGATAAGATGGAATTGAATATCTGCCCACTTTTATTGTCCACACCTGCTTTAAAATGATGCTGGGTCAGTTGTTAACAAAGGGTGCTTTTACACGACGCCTAAAATCTGAGGCAAAGGGCTCCCAGATCCAGAGCTTAACATTGTTTTCCCACCAGCTCCGAACTTTTAAAAAAATTAAGTATCACCATGCCCACCTAAGCACGTCCCAGCACACTTTTCAAGTACCTGCCCTCCGGGAGGTAAAAAGTCTGCATTGTAAAGCTGTGAATGCCGGGCTCCCTCGCCTTCTGTTTGTTTGTTTTTCCCCGCCGCCCTGTTAAGAGACAGGAATCACTACGGGGCGGATGTGGGTGGCTTCCACAGATGGAGGTGAGTCTGTATTTTTTCTCCCTTTTTTCTGCCCCCCCACGCAGACAGGAACAATGGAGTGTGGAGGGGTGGGAACACAGGAAGAGCAACAAGCCCCCACGATCTCTGGTCCGAATTTAAGTTGCAGGCGGATTTTAGAGGTTGTGTAAAAGTGCCCAAAGAGATGCTGCTTTTGCTCCGGCCAGAATCCTTAATAAGGTTGCCAGGTTAGTTGTGTTCCCATCCTTGAGCTGTCAGGCCCAAAGCTGGAATGTCTGGAACACCTTCTGCCAAGTTCAGCTGCCCATCTGACCCAGTTCTTATAGACCTCTCGCCTGCAGGTGTTGGCACCTACAGTAGAGAAGCCTGGAAAACAGGAAACAGAAACTGGGCTTTCTGAACAGTAGCAGTACTTCCTCTGTTGAATGCACTCCCCATAGGAGTTACAGCAGGCACCCTCTGTATATACTGTGGTTCTACCTTTACTTACAAGCAATTCAACTTAAGAGCAAAAAACCATTGGCGTTTTAACTGCTACCTTACAAATTTTAGATGCGGTCTGCTCTACTTACAGTTTTTCCCCAATTTCCCCCAATTTTTTTTAAAGATACAGCTACTCTACTTACGAGTTGTTTGACTTATGAGCATGCATTCGGAACGGATTAAACTTGTACGCAGAAGTACCACTGAATTCACAAGACTCCTAGAAGCAGAGCTATTCGGGGGAAGCATTTGGGGAGGCTTTTCTCAAGCAGCTGGGACAGGGAGGAAAGAGGGAAGAATATTGTACAGTAGTATGTTTTGAAATTGCTTGCCTCCTGTCTTCTTGTTTATGTGTATAATGTTTATATTAACTGCATAATGTATTCTTTTTTGTAAGTAAGTAAGTAAGTAAGTAAGTAAGTAAGTAAGTAAGTAAGTA
>JAHTLZ010003740.1:0-31936 GCA_023846285.1 Phrynocephalus versicolor | reverse complement strand
GAAACGACTATTTTTTGTGAAGTTTCGCAAAAAACGGAAACGAGCCGACATGGGCCACCTCTGACACACGACAACTCGAAAACGTCATTTTCCCTAGTCATGCCCATCTCTATTAGGGATTACTCTGTTTTCAATGCATTTCTATGGAAAACTTGTATAAAGGAAAACTTGCTTAACATAATTTCATTTGGAATGAATTAATTCCTTTATACAAGGTACCACTTGTATCTTAAAATATATCTCTTTTTAACTCTCCTTTCTTGATCTTTAAATTACAAGTCATTTTATCATTTATGGCAATATTCCATACTTCATTATACCATTCATCCATATTTAATTCGTGTTTGCATTTTCAGTTCTTAGTTATTATTAGTCTAGCTGCTGTCATTAAATTAGTGATCAGCTATCTAGTTTTGAAGTTATAGTTCGTCTTAACAAATATTGATAAAGCAGATCCTGAATTGGGCTCTAAATTCCCTTGAAATATATCACTTAGTTCTTTTAAAATAGATTTCCAAATTTGTTGTATCTTTTTCACATTCCCACCACATATCAATATATGTACCAACTTCCTCATCACATTTCCAAAACAACTTTAAATAATTAACATTTATTTTATTCAGTTCCAATGGTGTCAAATACCATCTTAAAACAATTTTAAAAAATCTTTTATTTTCACCGACATAGATCTAGGTACTCTCATTCTCCATATCTTAACCCAATCTTGCTCTTTTATTTCTTTTTTAAAATCTTGCTCCTAAACTGACTTCATTCCTTTTCCCTCACTTTCTTCTTCTTCCAAATCTAAAAAATATTTTGTATATTTTACTCAAACTTCGTTTCACTGAATCTTCCTTCTGAGATCTTCATACAACAGTAAAAAAAATTCATATTTGGTATATTCTCTACATTTATTATAATTCTTTATCCATTCATTGCTCCATTTTAATTGCACATATGTCCCTTAGCCAGTTCCTGATCCAGGACAAGACCTGCCCCTTGATTCCATGACTAGCACGTTTATTCAATAGCTTTTGGTGGGGACCTTGTCAAAACCCTTCTGAAAGTCCAGATAAAAAAATGACAATTGGATCTCCCTTATCCACATACTTGTTAACACTCTCAAAGAATTCCAACAGATTAGTGAGGCATGATTTGCCCTTGAAGAAGCCATTTTGGCTCTCCTTCAACAGCACCTTATCTTCTATGTGCCTATGAATTTTATCTTTCAGGATGGTTTCCATCACTTTACCTGGGACACAAGTCAAACTGACTGGTCGGTAATTTCCTGGATTGCCTCTGGATCCTTTTTTTGAAGATTGGTGTTACATTTGCTACCTTGCAGTCATCAGGCACAAAGCCTGATTTGAGAGAAAGATTATATATTTTGGTTAGGACAGCAGCATTTTCATCTTTTATTTCCTTGAGAACTCGTGGATGGATGCCATCTGGTCCTTGTAATTTGTTAGCATTTAGTTGAAAAAGACATGCAAGAATCTCCTCCCTGGTTATTTCTATCTGGCTAAATCCTTCAGTTTCCCTCCCTATGAAGGTAGGCTCTGTTTGCGGCATATGGTCTCTGTCTTATTTAGTGAATACTGGAGCAAATAATTCATTGGGTGTCTCTGCAATCTCTGTTTCCTCTTTAATTATCCCTTGCCTTCCATTGTCGTCTAATGGTCCAATGGCCTTCCTAGTTGGGTTCTTCTAATGTACTTAAACAAGTCGTTGCTATTTCTTAGAGTGTTTTTAGCTATATGCTCCTCAAGGTCTTGCTTTGCTTTCCTGATTGTTGCCTTGCATTTGTTCTGCCAGAATTTATATTTCTGCCCGTTGTCCTCATTTGGACAAGCCTTCTGTCTTCTAAATGAGCTTTTCTTGCTCCTGTAAGCCACATCAGAGTCCTCTTGGACCTGGCAATGCCCTCTTTCCTTTTGGATTGGGCCTCTGTTATGGTTTTTGTGAACAGCCTCCATGCCTCTTGGAGTGTTTGGACTCTCTCAATTTTCCCTTTCACCTTTTTTACTATTTTCCTCATATTTAGGAAATTACCTTTTTGAAAATTTAGATTTTATCAGTGATTGGTAGTCTCTGGTTAAGTTAAAAGTAATTGTGTTGTGCTCACTGTTCCCTATTTGATCAGTCACATTAACATTTTGCACCAGATCCTATGTATTAATCAGGATCAAATCAAGGATTCTTGTACCTCTAGTTGGGTCTTCAACCATCTGTTCCAGAGAAAAATCATTTAGCATATCTAGGAACTTTACTCTTTTTCATATGCTGAACAACCGTTCACCCAGTCTATGTGAGGGCAATTGAAGTCCCCCATTATGACCAGCCTTCCCTTCTTGGTTGCCTCCTTTACAACATTCTCCAACTGCCAGTCTCCTTCAGAGGCTTATTCTGGAGGCTGATAGCATATGCCTACCATTAGACCATCCTTGTGGCCTGATACTCTTACCCACAGAGTTTCAAAATGTGACTCCAAATCTCCTAGATCTTCCAATTTGTACAATTTTATTACTTCTTTGACATACAAGGCTACACCATCTCCTGTTTGCCCCTTCCTGTCTTTCCTGTACAGTTTATAGCCTGGGATAACTATATCCCATTGGTTATCATCCTTCCACCAGGTTTCAATGATGCCCATAATATCATATTTTTATTTATTGCTAAGTATTCCAGCACCCCTATCACCCCTCTACTATTCTTTCTGTATCCCTAATTTTATCAGAATCTTTATTGTTGGTCCTTCTACATAATCAAAAGCTTTAAATATATCTAGTGACAAAATGCTTGCTTTTTATTTTTTTTCTATATCACATATGAGATTCGAAACACTCCCAGGTATATTAGCCATTTGTCTTCTCTTTAAAAACCATTTTGATCCTCGTTAATATAGTTTGTAATAAACCCATTCATTCTATATACTAACATTGCAGTTAAATCTTTGCATCTTGGTTTATTAAAGACATAGGTCTATATGTACTAGGATCTGTTAGGTCTTCATTAGGGTTTGGTATAAGAATTGTTAATGAATGTTTCTAGAATAATGGTATTTTATTTCCTTCCAAAATTCCATTAAGAAGCGTTTTTAATTTGGGAATTAAAACTGGTTTGAACAATTTATAACAATCTGAGCCTAATCCTTCAAATCCTGGAGTTTTACCATTTTCTTTTTATCACTCTCTAAAGCTTTCTCCTCACATTTTCCTTAACATAACTTTCTATATCCTCTTTTGATATATTACCTCCTTTATATAGTACTTGGAATATTACTAGTTTTTCTTTCCTCAAGCTACATTTCTTTCCTGCTTTATCTTTAATCATTCCAATCTTATTTTTTTGCTTTTCTAACTTGGAATAATTGTGCTAAAAGCTTGGAATTGTTATTACTATATTCCAAAAACTCCTCTTCTAATATATCACATCCTTCTGAACTTTATCTAATTCTATACTAATTATCTCCTTTTAGCCTTAATCTTTAATAATATCCTATTATCCCTTTCTAAAAAAATCTACTTTCTAAATCTTTTGACGTTTCCTCCAATTTTCTTGTATTTTCTTCTTTCATTTTTTTATTATACATGATTCTTATATGGTTATTCCTCTGATGATTGCCTTCATGGTGTCCCATATTATTCCAAGTTTACTCCAACCTGCTTCATTTATTGACCATAATTCCAACCACTCCTTTTTACCCTGTCTATTGCATCCATATATTTAAAGATAATATAGTCTAGTCTCCATCTCCTTGCTTCTCTATACTCTTTTGAAACCTTCATTTCCATTGTCATCAATGTGTGGTCCATTACTTTTATTACATTAATGTCCATATCAAATAGTTTCAAAAACAAATTATGAGAACATATAAACTCTATATAAATATAAACTCTATTCTACAGTAACTATTATATACAGAAATTTAACAATTATATCTTCCACCACCCCCTTTAATTCTTTCCAAATATCATTCAAACCCACTGCTCTCACCATCATGCTCAGAATGGTGTTTCAATTACCAATGACATTTTTTTACAGAGAGATTTATCTTTCACGTTGTCCAAAATCATATTAAAATCTCCTGCCATAATAACATAACCTTTTTTCACCTGCTCCATTTCTTTAAAAACAGTTTCATAAAAATCTCCTTGTTTTACATTAGGTACTTAAGCATTTATTAAAGTATAATCTTCTTCCCCCATTAAACCCTGTATTATTAAATATCTGTCATTAATGTCCTTTATCCCTTTCTTTCTCCACAAATTCACAATACTTGGAGATTAATATTGCAGCTCCTTTGGATTTTGAAGTCGCATACCCTTTCTCATAAATGTTAATATTCAATTTATTAACCCCATCTTTCAATTGATGAGTCTCTTGCAGAAAAAAAAATGTCTATTTTGCTCTTCTTCCAAAAGGACACTATTCTTCTACTTATAACCAACTCTAGGTCTTTCACATTTAAAGTAAATATTTTTATATTTTTCCCATGCCTACTTTATATAAAACATTAATGCAAACTAAACTAAACACATCCCTAATCCTACACAACCACCCTACAGTTAACCACCTTCCCTCCCCCTTGCCTCCCTGAGCTGTACTAAGGTCCAGTCTGGATTAACAGGGAGGGGGACATCACCCCTCTCATGCAGAACCACTGCCAATCCTTCATCCCCCCACTTAGCATTATTTAATTTACACTTTTATTTTCCCCCAACATAATTTTCTTTTTCAAAATTTTATCCTTCTCTCTGTCCTTTTCCATTTACCCATCCCCATCCCCCCAAAAATAGGAATGGGCCCCAAAATAATAGAAGGAAAAGAAAAAGAAGGGAAAACCTGCAAGATAATAAGGAAAAAGAAGGAGAATGAGAAAAAACAAGGGGGAAAGGAGGAAAGGAAAAGGGGAAGAGGAAGAGGAATGGGAAGAGAAGGAGGGGAAGGAGGGGAAGGGGAAAAGGGGGAAAGGGGGAAGGCAAAAATGGAGGAGGTGGGGAAAATGGAGTGTAAAAAGAAGGAAGTAGGAAATCAGTTTCTGTTGTATTTCTACTTTTGGCCACTTGGCAAAATTGCTCCTTGCTTTTCTTGCCAGAAGCCCCATGCAGATAGCAGATGTTTTCTTTCTACCACATAATAAATTTTGAAGATGAAACCGTCCTTCCTAATCTTGATAAAAATTGGGTGGCCCCAGTTATACTTCAAGTTATTATTGATTAAAACTTATGTCACAGGCTTCATCTTCTTTTTCCATTCAATTGATTCATGACCCAAGCCTTGAGAGCTCTGAATTGAATAGCCTTTATAGGTATGGAGGTATGTTTTGGATTTTACAACTTTTAGAAACTGTTCTTTCTTCACATAGTTGAGAAATTTCATTATTATTGGTCTGTGTGTATTTTTAGGCTGCCCTCAAAGTGAATCCTCTCTCTATCCTCTGCCATCACATGCTGTGATTTGATTTTTTTTTAATCCAGGACATCCCCTCTTGTTTAAGATCATCCCCCTTCTGTAACTCAGAATTCATTATTTTAGTATTGGAGCATCTAGAATTGTCTCCCAAATAATTAATTTTCTTATGCATTTCCTCCAGCTTCTTGTGAATCAGTTTTCCCTTCCTTTTGCTTGGCTAGGGTTTCCATCTGATCCAATCTTTGAATAAATTTGATAAGATCCTCCTGAACTTTACCAAGTTCATTCAGAAGAGTTTTGAATTCAGTTTTGAAGCCCTGGCAATCTTTCACGATTTTCTTAATTTTAGGGCCAATTCACCATCTTACAATCAATCAGGAGTAGCAGGTCCCTAATTAAAGCTCTCATATTTTCAGAAAGGTCCAACATCTGTTTCAGGAATGCTTCCATGGTAACCAGGCTGTGCACAGGAACCTCTGCCTCTGCCTCTAGCTTTTTCCTCACCCTTCTCCTTCTTCCTGAAGAGGCAGTGTACTTATCTCTATGGGCTTCAAACATCCTAACCTTTTGTCAGAAGGCTTGGTTTCTCTGATCGACTGTGGCTCCTTTGAAGCAGATTTATCCCTACTTCTTTCCATAAAGCAAATTTGTGATAATCTCCAGGAAACCCCAGGAAAACTATCTAGCCCAAAGTTCTATTAAGGCAATGACAAATGACATTGGAGCCCATGCCAAAAATGAAAGTACTTTCCACAGCCAAACATCCAGACAATTAACAATCCAACCTCCCCTGATCTCTGCTTAATAACTTTAAGAAGCCTTGAGAGAGGTTACTCACAGATATTCTGAAATGACACTGTGCAAGGGAAAATCCCAGAAGCTGAATCCTTTTTTCATCAATTCACCTTACCCAGGCATAAAGCAACAATCATGGCTATTTTTCAACAAATGTGAATAGTAGTGAGCAGAAGGGGATCTCCTGTAGACCATCTTGACTACTGTCATTGGTGTTCTCAATCCTCAGGCTGCCCTTTGCTATGTAAAACCTGGCACCCTTTTCCTACTGGCCATGCAGGCATGATATTGTGCAGTAATACTGGGTCATTTCCTGGATTTTTGTATTGTGGGTGTGGAAGCACAATATCCCATATACATAAACCAGAGGGTGTCTGGTTTTTCTTTTTTTGTGGGGGGGGGAGAGAAAGAACTGAAAGCCAAGAGCACAGGAAAGCTATATAAAATTAATTGTACTGGAGGAATATAGAAAGTCTTCATATTTGTTGTATATTAAGTCTGTGGGATTCTGAGTCACATTCTCAAATGTATTTATTTATTTATTTATTTATTAAGGCGCTTATATACCGCCCGTCTTCCTGGGGGGGAACTCTGGGCGGTTTACAACAAATTAAACAAAACATCAAATATCAATAACAGCAATAAATTAACTGGTAAAATAAACAATAAAACAGTAATACCAAAGATGCAGATGGCGGGAGTAAAAAAAAAAAGAAGAATGTGTACAAGTCACCCAAACGCCTCCCGGAAGAGAAGGGTTTTCAATGCCTTCCTGAAGGCAGGCAGGGACTCTGCTAGGCGCACTTCTGCTGGGAGATGGTTCCACAAGGTCGGGCCAGCCACAGAGAAGGCTCGGCTGCGAGTGGAAGTTCTCTGAGCCTCCCTGGGCGTGGCCACGCGCAGCATGTGCGCCCGCGACAACCTAGTCGGACGGACCGAAGTTGACCGCTGGTTGATCCGCTCTGTCAGGTAGCCAGGTCCTAGACCATGGAGGGTTTTGTAAACCAAAACCAGGACCTTGAATCTAATTCAGGCTGCAACGGGTAACCAGTGCAGGCGGGCCAGAACTGGGGTGATGTGCTCAAATCGACGCACAGACGCCACCAGTCTGGCCGCCGCATTTTGGACCCGCTGCAGTCGCTGAATGAGAGTCAAGGGCAACCCTATGTAGAGTGCATTGCAATAGTCCAGTCTCGAGATCACCAGCGCCTGAACCACTGCTCTGAGGGAGTCCCCATCCAGGTACGGGCGAATCTGGGCGATTCGACAGAGATGGAAAAAGGCAGCCCTGGACACGGCGGACACCTGGGCCTCCATGGTGAGCGCCAGGTCCAGGACTACTCCCAGATTCCGGACAGAGTTCTATGGCCTGAGGGAAACACCCTCCAAGGTGGGAAACGGGCCACCGTAGCTGGATGGGGAAGCCCCAAAGAACATAACCTCGGCCTTATCGGGGTTGAGTTTGAGCCTGTTAGTCCTGGTCCATTCCATGACTGCGCCCAGGCACCGATCGAGGGTCCGGACAGCCTCATCTGCAATATTGATAAAGTCTAAAAGCAAGATAATTATCTTTGATTAAGAGAAAGATGCTCTAATTGAAACCCTGTTTGCCATAGGAATAAAACTGACAGAAAAGAACCTGTTTCTAATCTGGTTGTCAATCCATCATCTTTCACATAAATTAACAATTCTAAATGCTTGTGATAGCAATCACCACATCATTAGAAATAACGTAAAATACCTGATAAATCTGACAGCATGAAATGACTACAGTTAGAGAAAATCATGCTTAGAGTAGTCCTATTGATAATAATGTGAGATGTTTGTTAACCAATCTTATGAATTTCAGTAGGTCTGCTTGTTATGTGCTGTTAATTCAGAACCAAATAATATTTATTTATTTATTTATTTATTTATTTATTTATTTATCTATCTATCTTGTATGCCGCCCATGACCCAAAACCCTAATAGGGCTTTCAATATAAGGAAGATTTTTAAACAATGATTTTACCAGTTCCACTCTCCCAATGAGTTTCCATCCCTCGGCAGAGACTTGAATCCAAGTTTCCTGGTTCTTGACACTGTCAACTGCACCACATTAGGTTTCCAGGTCTGCTCTAAGTATAACTAATTCTAGATCAAGTGCATCATGTAGGTGCCTTCTGAATGTATGCCAGATGTCCGTTTAAGATGCTGGCTCAGTTGCTTGTGCAACAAGTAAAACTGGGAATAACAAGCTGAACACACTACCTCCCCAAATTCCTTTTATGCTATTAGGCCATCCAACAAGACACAATTGTCTGTGCACGTTTTTGTCATTACAGAGATCTTTCTGAAACACAATGCAACAATACAAAAAGCAAGTTCCTCTCTTTGTTTTCTTGAAATGGTTCAGATGAACTTATAGGGCCTGTTTAGGGTAATGGTGGCTGAATCCGACATGCCGAATTCTGCAGGGAGGAGCTTCTTTGCCTCCCCGCGCCCGGGGCGATTGACAGGAGACACATGGTCCCTAGAGGCTTACATAACCCCCCTCAATGTAGTGCCAGAGTCTTCTGCCTTGTCTCATTCTACACAACTCTGTGGAGGCAGTTAACAACATGGCACCATTTCCTTTCCTTTCTGGATGCTATTTCAGGTGATGGGACTACAACCAAGATCGGATCACTTTAAGTGCCGATCTGATCAAGCTTCAGCTCCCCTGCCAGTGGTTTGCAAACCCAACTCCTCTGGGCTCACTGTTTATCACTGGGTATTGTTTAAACTGAAAACTCAGCATCCCAGCCAACCCCTGCTGCACTCAAATGGACAGGTAAGGAGCCACCCACCACCCTGCTCTCCAGCCTGCTGTGCTGGCAAATGTTGCAGCCACACAGACCCATTCACCAGACCCTGCTACCCTTCTACCTTTGGGGGAGTCCACTCCCCCCAAACTGTAACTGGCCTTGCCAGCCTCATCAGCTGCCATCCAACCTTGGCCTGGCCTCCTGCCTCAGGACACTCCTCATCCTAGCCAGCCACCCACACACTCCCTGTGGTACTTCTGTCCAGGTGGGTCTGCGCATGGCTCCAGATGCCCCCCAAATCCCTTATGGCTGGTGCTGGGGTGGGGGAAAAGCAGCACTGTGGCCTAAACAAAATGGTGCCTCACACCATATCAAAATGGTGCCTGCCATGTCTCCCTCTGAGATGCACTTGAACAAATTACCCTCAGAACACTCACCTCAAAAAGAGGCTTTGGGCTGGGAGGAGTCCTGTTTTATACAGGACTCCCCACCCCTTCCTGAAAGGGATCTTGAACCTCTTGGGGAAGTCTCTTGCCACTCCGCCTGGGAGGGCAAAGCAGTGGCGCTCCTCAGACTTACTTTTGGAGGAGCACTCATTACAGCAGATAAGTGCTGCTGAACTTTGCTTCAAGGGATAGGGCGACAAAGGCTGCTGGGGGAAAATTAGATGGCATCAGCTAACTGGAGCAAGGGCAACACTGGTCATGATGTTGGCTGGGGGAAGAATGAGTACTCCTGTCAGCTGTTGACAGCTTATGAGTGTGTCACACATTCCCTGTAGGAGCACAACTATCTTCTTTCTTCTCTCCTCCTTCTGGCAAGATAAGACAGCTGAGACCAGAGTGAGCACATGGCTGGCAAACAAACTGCTAGCAATCCAATGAGCTGCTGAAACTGATGGCAGTGATAACAGACACAACCACATCATTCCACAAAGAGGGGAAGGAGACCTAAGCAGCACAGCAGCAGCAGTAAGTGTAGACAACAAAGGTCAGGGCAAGCCAGCAGCTCTGATACCTCTTTTGACTGCCCACTCTGTTTATTTTTTAAAATGTTTATTCAGTGCTGTACCAAATAATCACTGTACTTCCTCAGCACTGTGTCAAACAAGCACTCCCAAAAAGTGGGGAGGTAGAAGTCATAGTACATGAGTGTAGTACTTTTGAGAATTTGAGTCTGTAGTGATTTGAGGTGCTATATGTTTACATGCCCCAAAACATAGGAAAAGTATACACTTTTGTCTGAAAGGATGTATTTAATGCCACAGTGCACATCCAAGCTAACCCTTTGAGCCTTATTTAGAGCCTTTTCACACGACCCCTAAGATCCGCTGGCCACTTAAATTTGAACCAGAGATCTTGGGGGTTTGTCGCTGTTCCTGTGTTCCCACCCCCTCCGCACTCCTCGTTGTTGTCTGCATGAGGGGGGGGGAGGAAGAAAAGAATGCCACTCACGTCAGTTCTGCCGTCTCGCTCTGCTCCCAGCAGCATTGTATCTCTTAAAGGGGCGGGGGGCAAAACAACAACAAACAGAAGCGAGGAGAGCCCGGCACTCACTACGTTACATCCGCATCAGGAATTTATCACCCCCGAGAGCAGGTACTTGAAAAGTGCACTGGGACGTGCTTAGGTGGGCGTGGTCGTACTTAATTTTTTGTAAACTCCGGAGCTGGTGGGGAAACAATTTTAAGCTCTTGATCTGGGAGCCATTTGCTGCGGATTTTAGGGGTCGTGTGAAAAGGCCCATAGACAAGACAAGACAAGACAACACAGGATAATTTACTTGTCTAGAAACACCTGAGATAACTGATAGTTCTGCATATACTATAGTTCAAACCCTTCTTTCTCTTTTCTTCTAAACTATACAATTTATTTTGGGTCCTCTCCATCAGTTGCTCTTAATTCCACTGGCACCCTCATTCAGGGATTTGCTTGGTGAGGATATGCATAAAACAAGCTGCTCTCATTCAAATGTATTCAGTTAAGGCCTATTGACTTACATGTGAAGTGCAGAATTTGTTTTACCCAAGCATATTCCATTTATTTCTGCCATCCTGATTCTGTTCAAAGTTTTAGAGGTCCTTTCAGAATTGCATTTGTGTGCTTTGGATAACCATCTCAAATCACTGGAAATTGTTCGTAAATGTTACTAAGCATCAGACAAAATAGTTAAGCAAATGGAGAAGATCTAGCTCACACAAAATATTCTTCAGTGAGACATCATGTCAAAACAGTTTCATATATGCACACATACAATTTAACTTTGACATTAGAAAAATATAAATCAGTTATAAATTAAATGAGGGAATGGGTAAACTCCATCTAAATGTTAAGTCTCTATGTTTAGCTCCTGAACAAATCAGTCTCTGAAGAGGCAACAATGAGCAGAAGTCTCTGTCTGGAGAGGAAGTTGCAGAGATGTAAAGGTTCTCATTTTCACATGGTGGCACAGCCCTCAACAGATCCTTTCCTGATGAGGCACAAAACAAGGCTAAGGCATTCCCTCTGACAATCAAGGACAAACATAAACATTTTGAATTGAACTTGAAACTAACTAGCAATTACTTCAACTCCTCCAGTACCAACCCAATTCACAAAGCACCTCGATTTGTGAGTACACATCTATATGGGAGTACATTTCACTGAACATATTGGCCCAAACCCTGTTCCTTAGCATAGTAAATTGCACCATTGAATCAAAATCTGTAAGTTCCATTGATTCAAATTGGCCTAACCGCCCTGAGTTCCCTTCTGGGAAGAAGGAGTGGTATAGAAATTTGAAAATAAATAAATAAATAAATAAATACTCTAATTGCACTTTTATTGAGCATGGCAAGTCACAATTACAGTAGGCCATTTGAATAAGTGGAACTTACAGAGGAGTTGACTCACTGAATCCCCCCGGATTCAGAATAATTTTGGCCAATGTAACATATCTGAAAAGACCTATATAAAATTGTGCTATAAAAATGCTTTGCTGGCTGTCAACTGTAGTTTTGCTTTTGTTTGTGTAAATTATATTAATTTTCAGATTTAGTGTTTATTTTAATTTTTTTTAATTGTAGTTTTGGTGGATTTAAAAAAAACCAGTGAGAACAATTTGATGCTCAGGGGAAAAGAAGCTGCCAGAAGCTATATATACACTGAGTGGAAAATGTGATCAGGAAAATGTAATCAGGAATTTGATGCTCAGGGAAAAAGAAGCTACCAGAAGCTATGCATACACTGAGTGGAAAATGTAATCAGGAATTGATTTTTTTATTAATTAAGCTATCAATTAAATTAAGCTGGAAGCAGCAGGTTGGTAAACTACATAAATTATAGCTTGACCGTATAACTGGCTAACAGATGGCTGGCACCTGAATGATGATAAGTATCATAGCTGTGAGGTCTGGAGCTCAGTGGAAGAACATACATTGCATGTAGATGGTTCTATATGTTTTGCATGCAGATTGTTTCACTTTTGGCCTCTGCCATGTCTAGTAAAAAGGATCTCAGCTTACAGAAAGGCCTCAGTTTTAGATTAAGAATGCTCTGGCTAGCTAAAGAGTAAACACTTGACAGTTAGCATAGTTTATGTATTAATGCAAAAGAGGCAACGACCATGGACCTTGCTCCCTGATTTCATTCTGTGGAACCAGAATTTGGCAATGTATCAGAGCAAATATTGCCACATTGACATTTTAAAACAATTTGACCTAATGAGCTCTTGCTAGGTGGATGAAAGTACATCTTTTTCTTCTTATAGTGAGATATTTGGATGGTGGTAGGTCTTTTTCATAGAGATCTTGCTGTTTTTTAAGCCTCATTTTCTATTTCTGTAAAATATGCTTCATCAGAAAATGTCAAGTGTTATTGGGAAAAGAAGTCTATACCCTAGTAAATGTTTATGCACCTAATGTACAGCAAGGAGTTTTTTATTATTCTGTCCTAAAAGAATTGGAGAAGGTGAAAAAAGGGTATGTTATTATGGCAGGAGATTTTAATATAGTTTTGGACAAAATGAAGGATAAATCTGATATTAAAAAGGATGATATGACTAACAGAATTACTGTTTTGAATAAAGTAATGAAAACTGCAGGTTTAAAGGATATTTGGAGAGAATTAAAGGGTGATGAAAGAAGATATACATATTACTCCTCGATTTATAAAAGTTATTCTAGAATAGATTTTATATTTGTATCCCATAATTTGCTTTCTAAATTAATTGAAACAAATATTAGTACTATAAAAGTAACAGACCATGCTCTAATGGAAATGGAAATGAAGGTAAAAAAAGATTATACAGATTATACAAGAAGATGGAGAATGAATTCTAGTATTTTTCAAAATGTAGATGTGATAGAAAGGGTAAAAAAGGAATGGTTAGAAATATGGTCTATAAATGAAGCAGCTGGGAGTGAAATGGGACTGATATGGGACACCATGAAGTCAGTTATGAGAGGATTAATTATAAAGGAAACGTGTAGATTTAAAAGATTGAAAGAGGAGAATATTAAGAAATTAGAAGATGTAATTAAAAACCTGGGACATAAATATCTTATAAATAGAGATAATAAAACATTTTTAGAACTTCAAGCTAAAAGAAAAGACTTAGATAGCGTAGAATTATACAAAGTTCAGAGAGATTTAATGTATATGAAGAGATTTTTTTGGAATTTAGTAATAATAACTAGATTTTTTAGCATGGTTATGTCAAGCTAGAAGAGCAAAAAGCATGATAGGTGAGATTAGAGATAAATCAGGAAAGAAGTGTAGCCTGATGAAAGAAAAATTGCAAATAATTCAAGAATTTTATGAAGAATAATATAAGGGAGGTAATATCTCAAAAGTAGACATAGTAGATTATGTTAAAGAAATTGTTAAGGAAAAGACATTAGAGACAGACAAGAGGGAATTAGAAAAACCAATTCAGGAGGAAGAGATTGGAGCAATTATTGATAAGCTAAAAAATAGTAAAACCCTGGGTTTTGATGGACTAGATTCAGATTTTTATAAATCGTTTAAATCAGTTTTAGTTCCAAGATTAAAAACACTTTCAATGGAATCTTAGAAGGAGACAAAATACCATTATCTTGGAAACATTCATTAACAATTCTTAAGGATGTGATGGACTCTAGCTCATATAGACCCATTTCATTAATAAATCAAGATGCTAAGATTTTTACTACAATATTAGTGAATAGAATGAATGGGTTTATTACAAAATATATTAAGGAAGAACAAAACGGGTTTTTAAAGGGAAGACAAATGTCTAATTTAACTAAGAGAGTGTTGAATATCATATATGATATAGAAATGAATAAACAGAAGGCTGGTATTTTGTTATTAGATATATTTAAGGCTTTTGATTGTGTGGAATGGCCAACATTAAAAATAGTGATTGAAAACTAGGGGTTTGGGATGAAATTTAGAGGGGTGATAGATCAACTATATTCTGAAAATACATCTGAGATAATAATTAATGATGGGATTTCAGATCGGATATCTCTAGGCTGAGGTACTAGACAAGGTTTGAGGTTTTTAAGCAGAGGCTGGGTGGCCATCTGTCAGAAATATTGTGATGGGGGTTCCTGCATGGCAGGGGGTTGGACTAGATGGCCCTTGAGGTCTCTTCCAACTCTATGATTCTATGATTCTATGAAAATAAGGAATGATGAGTTAATTAGTGGATTAGGTATTGATAACAAAGTAAAGATTAATTTATTTGCAGATGATTCCTTATTGACAATTAAAACCCATTAGAGAGTATGGATAGAATTCAATATCATTTAGAGAAATTTGGGTTAATATCTGGATTGAGTGTTAACTGGCAGAAATCTCAGGTGATGTTGTTGAATCATAACAAGGAAGAACAAGAAGTGATTACCCACAATAATGGATGTAAGATAATTAATTCAATTAAGTATTTAGGTATAGATTTAGTAAAGGACATAAGGAAATTAAAGGAATTTAATTATAGCAGACTAAAGAAGGAAATTAAGAATAAAATGTTAGAATATTCAAGTCTAAAACTTTTTTGGTTTGGAATTGGAAAGATTGCATTGATGAAAATGAAAATTTTACCAAAGTTTAAATTTTTTTTCTTTATGATGCTTCCAGTACAGCTAAGTAAGGATGACTTTAAATTTTGGCAAGATCTGATTAATAACTATTGTAACAGTGATAAAAAAGCTAGAATAAATAAAAATATTGGTATATGGAAATAAAGGTGGTATAGTTTTACCAAATGTAAAAAAATTATTATTTAGCAAATCAAATAAGGTTTATTGGGGATATTGTGTATAATCCAGAAAGATTAATATGGTGGAAAATGGAATATCGGAAATAAAGGTAAATATTGAAAAATGCTTATTTGGTACTATTAAGAAATCAAAGTTAAATGAGATAAATAACCCCTTTCTTAGATTTATATTAAATGCATGGTACATACATAAAAAAAATATGTCCCTTGGATTCAACATTGAGATCTGTAACTGAAATAGAGAATTTCCCTATAAAATTGTAAGTTTTCAAAAACGTATTTAGGGAGAAACAAGTGATTAGATTGAAAGATTGGATAGGCAAGATGAGAGAGAAAGTACAAATGAAGGAAATTCTTCAATGTAGGGATATATCTTGGTTTAATTTTATACAATTAGAGAAATGGACTGACGCTTGGATAAAGAAAAATAATAAATGTAGAGAGTACACAAAATATGAACAACTCTTATTGTTGTATGAGGACACCCAGAAGGAGAATATAGTAAAAGGTAATTATACAAATTATATAAAATTATTTTTGATTTAGATGAAAATAGGGAAGGATCTGGATTGAAATTATTGTGGGAACAAGATTTTAAAAAAGAAATAAGAGAGGAAGATTGGGCTAAAATGAGAATACTTTGATCTATGTCTGTTAGAATAAAGGAAAATTTCTTTAAAATAAGTTTAAGATGGTATTTGATGCCAGTGAAATTGAATAAAAAAAGTTTTGTTTGAAATGTGATAATGAGATTGGTACCTTTTATCATTTGTGGTGGGAATGTAAAATGATACAAAAATTTTGGAAACGTATTTTTAAAGAACTAAGTGACATACTAGAAATGACCATAGAGCCCAATTTTGAAATTGCTTTGTTATCAATATTTGTTGATCATAATTATGATGTTAAAACTAAAGAGTTGATTACAAATTTGTTGACTGCAGCTAGATTAATAATTGCTAGAAATTGGAAATCCAAATATGAACTATGCTTAGATGAATGGTATAATGAAATATGGAATATTGCTTTAAATGATAAATTGACATGTTCTTTAAAGATAAAAAAGGAGAGTTAAAAAGAGATATTTTCTATGATATATGGGGTAGATTTATTGAATATGTGCTTGTACGAGATAAGGGTAAGGCTTCCGTGCAACAGTCGGTTTTGTTCTGGAGGGGGGGATAATGACTGTAAATATGAAGAGTGATCCTGTAGGTGAAGGGGTGCACTGTTGTTGATGTTTGTCTTTTTTTTGTAATTTGTATAAAATTTTAAAATAAAAAATATATTAAAAAAAGAAAATGTCAAGTGTTGCCTCCTTGGTGCAGCAAGCCTAACAGATTGGTTGGTGGCATCTTAAACTGGTATGTGTGTTGTGCTTAGGGAACAGGCACTACGTTTTGTTACTATACTTTGAGCAAAATGAAGAAAACATGACAAGAAGAAAATGTGTTTTTATCTTTGTCTTCCTTGGAGATCAGAACTTTTGCAAAGGGTGGAAAATCCACAACTGGGTAGTTCACCATGTCATAAAAAACTTTATTTAAACTAGAAGCAAGATTTTGATTAGATTTCTTCAACAGGGGTGCAAATTATTGCTTATCTCATTCTCCCAGGCTAAACTGGGGAATATTTCCCATCAACACACAATCCAATCCTCTTGAAATTAGGTGGGCAGAGTCCTGGCAAGTAAATATTGGTATCCTAGTTGCTGAGATGCTGGGTAAAATAATACCCTTGTGCTTCTTAGGAACTCATTACTTAATTCGACACTACCTACCAGTGTGACCTATTAAAACACTGCACTAGTTACAGGTCCACAATGTCCCATAGGTAAAGCGGTGTGGGATAGATGAAAATACACCTGTCAGCCTTTTCAAGTCAATCGGCTGAGATGGGCCCATAATTCCTATCTAGCCCCGAAGTAACCACAACAGCCACATTAGATCCAGGGTAGGTGGGTGGAATGCACAAATGAAAGAAAGTTGGCTAAATGCAAGCTGGGCCTACAAAGACCCAAACTTGTGGGTAACACCTCTTGGTGTCCCCACCTGTCTATCTGCAACCAGGAAAGGAGGGCAAAAGTTATGTAGCTTATGCAATTTCCAGAAATTGCCCCCAAACATTGCAGGCTTGTTGTATGGACCTCTAAGAGTTAACAGTATGAGACTAGTCATTTGGATACTTCTTTAACAACCAAACAGTCCATGGGGCATCTCCAGATCAGCTGACAGTTGCATGTAGACACTGCTCATCCCTAATTTAGTGATTCCTATGAACCACTCCAGAGTTTCTGCCAAGAAAACTCCATGGACATGTGGTCACGAAAAGTTGGTCACAACTGTAACTAAACAACAACAAGAACATGTAGTTTTACAATGAAAAAAATAAGGGGAAAGATGCACTTAGGCCAGCTTGGCCACCCAATAATTGTTGCTGGGCAGAATGAGTTCGAAAAGGCTAAGAATAACCACTGCAGTGAGCTTTGAAGTGAAGCAGTTCTGTTACAGTTACAACATTCACTGCTTTTAGTCCATTTGGGGGAAACTTTGAAAAGGGACATGCTCACCACCATTGTTAGTTTCAAATCCGAGTCAACATATATTATATGCATGCTTTCATAGATGAAATTCAAAAGATGTTACAAGCGTTTTTGACAGTTGACAATGGTTATGAAAACCACTCTGATAACTAGAAGAGGCAAATATGGATTTATTTAATTAGAAAAAAACTCTGGATGTGAAGAATAATATTTCAAAGAGATACTTAATATAAGCAGAAATGTCTTTTCCTTCATGGAAAATTAAGCTTTTCCCTCCTCTCTATTAGCATGTCAATTGAAAACATTTCTACTCATTTCCTTCTTAATGGAAGTATATAAATAGCAATAGCCATTAAATATTGCATTTTTCTAAAAGATTTTATTTTTATTATATTTTACATTAAGACCCTTAATAAAGTCTCAGAGGAGCAGCACAGAGAGTATACATATGAAATAACTAATTTGGGTCTCATTTAATATATATTGATTTTGTAAGGATTTGTGTTTATACCTGTTTAAAGCCTTAGCTTATTTTTTTCCTAGGGTGGTCACTTAGAATAATAATTAAAAATCCACAGAGGATGACAATTTCATATGCACAGCTGTATCAGGAGGATTTTCCAAAGGGCTTAAAGTATGAATAGTCCAACTCTGAGTGCATGCAGGCATCTTTGAAAATTCAGTTCCATATAACATAGTCTTCATAACAGAATATTCTTATGATACTATATATTTTAGATTTCTATATAATATATTCTTTTCACACACCTGTGATTTTATTTCATTCATTTATTCATTTATTTAAAATATTTTTATCACACCTTTCTCCTTAATAAGCCCTCAAGATGACTTATGTCCTTAAAATGCAATATTTAAGGTCTGAAAGCAGTGAGTATACATATATGTAATATATGTATACTCACTGAATACCACACTAAAAAGATAAACAAAATCAACACATGCACACTAATACATAAAAAGCAAGAAGGTGTATTTAAAAGTCCCATTGTACCAGTTGACTTCTCAAATATCTGTTCTGCATAGCTGTAAGTGAACAGAACACAGATGTTCAAATGTAGCAGTTGAAAGTGATTTCTACATATGCTGCCTTTCCTAGGTTTGGCTAGTAGGTTCCTTTCTAGGCTACAGTGACTGTCAATCCAGCAGTAACCAATTGTTTTTTCCTGTCATCTCTGTGAATTTTCTCAGCCACCCAGGTGAGTTTATCTTGAAATAGATTCATGGCAAGTGGACTTCATTTCTTGTGAAATCAAAACATTTCATGACTCATCCAAGTAGTTTCATCAATCTGAGTAAAGTTGATGTGAGGCCTCCGATTTATAGTTCACTTTGGTTTGATGCCATCCTGGTTTAAATAGGATGGAAAACAGCCTGATTAGGCCCATTATATGTACTGTATGTTAGAAGCTAGAAGTGTGTGAAAGTCTCACCTATGCAACCTACAATGTGGCTGTAATGGATTTCAGAAGTAGGGAAGCCTTTTTTTAGGCCAATAGTAAATAATACCAATATTAAAGTACAGTTTTGGTTTGGTAGTGAAGCTTATCGTAAGTGAATATATATAAACAATTGCTAAGTGAGCATTCCAGCCAGAAGCAAGTGAAACCTGATTGGTTCAAGAAGCCAAATGTGACTGTTTTCCCATACTGTGAACAGACTGAGAGAGGAAGAAGAAACTTTTTTTGGATGGATTTTATGACTGCAAGATGGACTAATGCTTAGCAACGTAGGTTAGGAGGCTTTTGTCTCGGAGCATTATTCAAGTAAGGGAAGGGACCATGCTTTGTTATTTTGAAGTAAGAGCTATATTCCTGTGTAATTCCAATTAGTTAAATAAATGCCTTTAATTATTATTCAAGTGTTGGTTCCTTGCTTGTTATTTTGATAAAATAAACCAACACAGCAGACAGGCTGGGAGACCAAAAGAAAGGATCCACGTGGGCTAATGTAATCTCCCGGTTCCTTCATTGATTAACTGTGGTTGATTGTTTGCAGAAGGCATCTACTTAGAGATAATTTTAGCCCATTGTAGTCCAATGGCATTTTTAAATCTGTGAGTAAATTAAACCTTTTTGTTCTTTCCCAGAGTAACTTATTAAGTCTGTAAGTGCCAGTTGATGAGAAAAAAGTTTCATGTTCTCTGGGGAGTCTTGAAGCTACTTCTGTTCTGCAAGTCCCTTCAGTGCATATAGACTTTAAAACCAAAATTCAAAACTCTGTAACAGTAAAAAGATATTCAATGCACATAAAACATGACCTGTGTAAGCAGAAGTTCCAGCCAACTTTGACTTGTGAGGGAACAGCCTGAACTTAGGCTCAGCCCAGTAACTGGCTGTTCTGGTGGTAAAGACTTAAACTTAATTATCAGTTGGCCTGTCTGGTATTAGAGCCCTATACATGCATTCCCAGCCTCTTAAGAATGTGCCTAAATGAAACAATCCCCTTAGTTTACTCTCTTTATGACAGTGCATCTTACTATTGTCCAGTGCTTGTAGACATTTTCTTGTTTCATGTTTCACTGATGCTCTCATCCTGTTAATGCAAGAGCAAACGTTACCTGAAACTCTCTTTGGATGAAGGATTGCTATAAGTGCAGTTTGGAGCAGGCAAACAAGGGAGAAAATATACATTTGCTTAAAATTATATACTTCCTTCCCACACACATAAACACCTTAAGTCTGCTTTTTATTTTTATTTTTAAAGAGCATTGGAATTTAGTGCACATTTTCCAAATTGACAGTATTTTGCACTGTTTTGTCTTACTTCTTAAGCTTACTGAATCCCTTAGCACCCTAGTAAAGAAGTATTAGCAGGAATGAAAGGTAAAAAGAGTACCTTTTGTCTTTTATCAAAAGGCTGGCAAGACAACTTTATTTGAAACCTGAAGCTTCTGTGCATGAATTGTGTGGTGGTACTCCAGTGATATACATAGGCAATAGAGCCCATCTCCTGTAGTGGTGCAGAATTTTGACCCTTCCCTCAGTATCTCAGCAGTGAACATGATATCAGTACAGATCTAAACATTTAGACGCCAGCTCCCATGGAAGTATATGTAGGCTTCATGTAGAGCATGCCTGTCCAACAGGTAGACTGGGGGCTACCAGTAGCCCGTGAAGGGTTCAAAAGTAGCCCGCCAGCCATCAATAAAAAATGTGAGGGGATAAGTTCTCTATCTTTACCTCCCCACCCCAAGGACCACCAGTGTCACAGCAAAGCTCTGGGTCTGCCAGCCCACTGTCTCAGCTGAGCGGGGCAGTTCAAGGGCTGCTCTACTTAATGAGCATATGGTCGGAACAGATAAAATTCATAAGTAGAGGTTTTAGTGTAGTAGTCCTCAGGCACTTTCGTCTGGAAAAAGTAGACCATGGCCTGTTCAAAGTTGGACAGCCCTGATGTAGAGAAACATCCACATACATCAGGTAGATGCTGAGGTCTAGGTCTAGGTGACTGTGATCCCTAGGGCATGGGGACACCATTGTCACCTTGCATATGTAGTTCCAGTCGATATAATCCACATGGAAAGAAGGTGCTATTTTTAACTGTGACCGAAGGAAAGCAAAAATCAGTTCATATCATTTTTAAGCAACTAAATGTAATAAATGTATATCTAGTTGGATGCTGTTTTATTCCTACTTACTTTCTAAGTAAAATAACTTAGATGACTGTCGGTTCACATAATTATGATACACTTATTTCTGACCAACATGGGCATGTTTAAAATAAGACTTGAATATTATGAGCACGAAACTGCCCCTTCTGCATGGGTGGGGGGAGAGCAGCATCTTATATGTCTGCTTTCAGGGAAAGCAAAAAGACTTATTACCTAGAATGACAGGTAAATGGAACAGATTCTGGCTTTTATATATATATCCACTATTTCTCCTTAACTTATACCTTTGAGAAATGGAAGCCCAAGAAAAGAAGGCATGAGAGAAACAGCCATTGAACAAAAACAAAACAAAAAACAGGGTATGACTGAAATATTTGAATTAGCCCCAAGAGGCTGAGAGGAATTTTTATTCAATAAAATACTAAAGTTAGAACAGCATATTTATCAGTTCATACAGAGAGTAAGAGCTCAATATAGCACATGGAGAAAAAGGAAAAATAAAGAGAAATGGTAACATTTTATGTGAAGGAAAAGAGACTTCTTGTCTTTCTGTAATGAATCTCTTTTACTGTTATTTTATTTTATTTATTCTACCAAAGATGGCATCCCATGGAAACTAGCTGTAACAGAGCACTGATTCCTATAAATATTTTCTTCTAATTTTATCTCATTGTCTACATGTCTTCCTGTTTGCTGACTTCTCCAGAGTTTCCTTTGGGACAGCTTCTGTCCGAAGTACTGCCCTGGAGTTATTAAACGAAATAGGCTACTGGGATTCCAGCATTAAATGGGTGAAAACTGTGCCATGGGGGCCCAGCCCTTTTGCCCCCTGGCTAGCCACCACTCCTTGCCACTGGGCAGCATGGTAGACTGGGTGTTGTGAACGCGCGCTCCTGCACCACCCAGTCTGCCACCTGGTCAGCTCAAACAATGGTCCTAGGGCGGGGGTCTGCAACCTGCGGCTCCGGAGCCGCATGCGGCTCTTTGGAACATTTGCCGCGGCTCCGGGAGGGTTCAGAAATTTCAATACAAAGGCGCCGAATCTCGCGAGGACAGCCCGTCCCACAAGGCGGCGTGAAGCCAAGCGTGGCCACACTCTCGCGCTCTACCTTCCTGCATGCTCTCTCTTCTTCAGAGCAAGAGAGAGAGGGAGGCGTGGTGGAAAGTGTCCCCTGAACGGCAGCCTTTTTTCTTTTTTTTTAACTTCAAGAAAACCTCCCAGATCTGGATTGTTGCCTCCCCCCCCCCGAGAAAAAAAGACGGGAGGAGAAAACCCTCCTTCCTTCCTTCCCCCCGTCCCCTTCCTTTCTTGTTTGGGTGTTTGGTGGGAGGGGAAAGAAGCGACGTGTGTGTGTGTGTGTGTTGTGTGTTGTGTGTGTGTGGTGGGGGGGCAGCGTTTAGACGGGACGGTTCAACGTGAAGGAAGAGAAAACCCTCCTTCCTTCCCCCCTTCCCCTTCCAAGCATTGCACATGTGCAGTTGGCATCTCTCTCTCTCTCTCTCCTTTTGCTTTACTACAGCCCCCCCAAAAAAAAACTACGGCTTTGCACTAACTTGCCGGGATGAAGCTCCAAAAACGTGGGGGAGTGGGCACGCGCACGGCGTGTCTCCGTGAAAGAGAGAGAGAGAGAGAGAGAGATTAGAAATTCCCCTCCTCTCCCTCCTGTACTATTTTTTGGAAGATTTTTAAAAACTGCCCCCCCCCCAAAAAAAGTGGAAGCGGTGTGGGCACGACGCACTCAGGCTGCGCTTCCCTCCTCCATGGAGGGTGGGGGCGAGAGGAGGAGGAGGAGGAGGAGGAGGAGGGAGAGATGGAGTGTGTGTGTGGGGGGGGGAGAGTCAGACCATGGCTTCAGGATCCGGGCAGAAGGCAGCGAGGGCGGAATGGGAACCTCAAGAAAGGCGGCGTGGGGAGGGGGCCACGGCTAGTCTTCTCTCTCCCCACCCCCCTGCCGCCGCCGCCGCCGCCGCCGCCCTGCTTCCTTGCCCGGTGCTGTCAGTTCTGGCCCAACAAGCAAGGGGTTGGTGGTGGCGGGAGCGGGGAGGGGGGGAGCGGCGTCGTCGGCAGCGGCGGCGGCGAGGCGAGAAGCAACGGAGGAAGTCAGCTTTTCTTTTTCCTGCGCGAGATCAACTTGGCAGTCGAGGGATGCGGCGTGACAGCTAGTTCGAGCCCGCCCCCCCGGCCCGAGGAGGGGTCTCTCTTATTAGACTTCCAGCGGCTCCCTCCTGGAGTCAGCCGGTTTTGGCGGCGGGGTGGGGGCGCCGGGCTCAAGTTGTTCAGGGGCCCCTGGCCGCCCGGGGAGGCTAACGGCGCGCCACCTGGCTCGAGAAGCTGAGCCGAGCCGAGCCGAGTGGAGCGCCTGTGCGCCTGCCTGCTTGTCTCGCTCACTCTCGCTCTCTCCGAAAGCCTGCCAGCAGCTGCCTTCTGCTCCATTCCAACACACAGAACGTGCCTCCTGCACGCCCACCCACCCCCCAGCCCGGCCCTCCCCGAGGCTGGCGGACACGCAGCTGTCCCAGTGGCGCGCGTGGGAGAACTTGAGGCAGGTGCGCGCCTCGATGGAAACCCTCGGGGACAGGGTTGGGGGGTTGGGGGAGGCGGCGGCGGCTCGGGCTCGCCTGCTCGCTCGCTCTCCCGGCGCCCGAAGTGCTGAAGAAGCAACTTTTATTGGCTTCCTTCTCAGAAGCCCTCGGGGGTGTCCGGAGGAGCCGCAGCCGCAGCCACTCCTTCCCGAGCCCGGCGCCGGGACGCAGCGTGTCCGAGGAGCGCACGAGGGAGTGTGTTGCTTGCGAGCGCCCAAAAAGCCAGGAGCGAGGGGAGGGGAAAATATATTTGCAGTGTTATATTTGTTTTAAATGCCGCAATGGTTTTGCGGCTCCCAGTTTTTTTTTTTTCGTCGGAAACGGGTCCAAGTGGCTCTTTATGTCTTAAAGGTTGCAGACCCCTGTCCTAGGGTAAGTCAGGGTAGAGTTGGTGTGCGACTTGCCTGCATAGTGCTTCTTCAGGCCATCCAGGAGGCCCCAGGGAGAGGAAAAGAGCTGAGGCTGGCAGGATCCAAAAACTGGAGAAGTGTTGTGCTGGTGAGTTGCCCCCCCCCCCAAAATTTACCCTAGGGCTGCCATTCAAGGTGACTGGGCAGTGGACCAGGTGATGCAGGAATGCAACTTCATTCCACCTGGTCCACTGTACGTCCGAGTGCAGGGGGTGTCTGGGGGCAAAGCTTTCACCTCCAGCACCCCACCACTACTGTCACTACAGTCACCCTCAGATAAGAGTGTTTGCTCTTATCCTCGTATTTCAGCATCCTCTGGGCTGCCTGGAATCGATTCCCCATGGATATAGGGGTCTTACTGTAATATACAGTAATCTGACACACAGCTGAACACATGCTACAAAGGGGAAGAGGGTGTGCAATTGCCCTGTTACTGTTGTTCCAGAGGACAGGGCAAGCATGAGAATGAGCTATGGCTGAAAACTATTTGCTGTTTCTGAACTCTACCCAACTTAATTAAAAGCAGTTCTTTCATTTGCAAAAACAGAAGAATCCCAAAGTTAGAGATGTGTCTGACTACCAAGCCCCTGTTCTTACCAAAGTAAATTTCAAAGCAGGATACAGTAATGCCTTGGTTTACAAGCATAATCAATTCCAGAAAATGCTTGTAAACCAAAGCACTCTTATATCAAAGTGAATTCCCCCCAATAAATAATAGAAACTCAGATGATTCATTCTGGGGGCCCATGTACCACATATTGTGCACAGAAAATTCCAAAATTCACAAAATAATTTGGCTAGATATCCATGTCCACACCATGGTTTAGGTAAGTGGCTGCAGAATCTGCTCTGCTTGGGTCCGACAACTGGATTTTACTCCGTGTTTTTCATGTGATAATAACAAAGTGCAATTTTTAGCACACCTATACACACTTGACTAGCTGCCCCATGACTGGAAATTGTCTGAAAAAAAGAAAGGATGTTGAAAACAAATTAAATAACACTATAAATATAATGAAAGAAAAAACCCTAACCTACATTTTCCTTTGAAAACATTTGTGGCTTGCACAAGGGATACCTCCTTTCTTCTCCCCAACCTCTGCTTTTGAGGATTGCCTGAGAGAGAATGCTCGAGACAATCAACCCTAATCCAGCAAGTGGGGAGAGAGAGAACCACCACTAGTTCACTTGTGATCATGTGACCTGCTCCAGTGCTCATATTGGAAGACACTGCTTGTTGATCAAGGCAAAATTGATCAGAAATGGTTGCTCACATTGCAGAACACTCTTAAACCAAGGCATTTGTAAATCAAGGTTTCACCGAATCTAAATTCCTGATGCGAACAATGCTGCATTTTCACAAGGGATGTGACACTGGTAAATCCATGAGTTGTTGACAGTAGCTGTTATTACTGATAGAAATGTGTCGTAACATCTGCACACAGTACCCATTGCATCTAAAATATGCATAAGCACTCTAAAACACTGATCCCAGGCATGTTTCATGCCCAAAGTGGAAAGCTTAGTTTCCTCTAATGATTTTAGGGAACCCCTTGAAATTTGGAAAGTTTTGGGTTTCAGGGAATGGAGTTATTAAGCTCCAAAGAAGGTGTGGGGATGCTTAATTGAAGGAGTATGGATCAGAGCTGTACCATGGAGTGGGGAAGCTGTAAATTAACCCTATAACTGCTAAAGCACGCCACACACATTCCTTCAATTAAGCATCCTTGCACCTTCTTTGGAGCTTTATAACTCTCTTCCCTGAAACCTAAACCTTTCCAAACTTCACGGGATTCCCTAAAATCACTTTCAGAAGGTACCCCTGCAGTTCTGACACCCGCAAACCTTTCCAAATTTCAGGGGTTACCTAAATTGCTTGCAAAAGCTATAGTGTTTCATTTCGCTTCATTTCATTTCGTAACTAAACTAGTTTAAAATTTGTTTTGTAACAAAACAAAACAAAACAACACTAGAAACTAAATGAAACAAAATGCTATTTTTCCATTTCATTCTCATCCCTAAATTTAAGGTATCCAGATGGCGTCGAAGGAAATCTCATTGATCAGCATTCCTTCTGTTAGTTATGTCTGCTCCATCTCCAATCCTTTTATCCTACTCTAACTCTCTGTTTCTTTTTATTTATAACTCCAGTTCCCAATTGTGGCAATGAAAAATGACCAAAACTCTACATGACATTAAGCCCTACCTCTACCCATTCCAGGATATAAAGCCATCATTCAGTGTCCAGAATGTTGCTTCCAGTTTTTCCATTCTGGCCTTGTTCTCAGTTACATGTAGCTCCTGTTTTCCGTCTAAGTTGATCAATCTGTTCACTCTGTATTTTAATTATATATTTGGATACACTCATATTTGGAATACAACAATGAGTCTAGTTTTGATCTTTCTTTACCAATGAACATGTTACTTAGTTATAAAAGAATTTTGAAACCATGTAATTCTTAGAGGAACAGATTAATATGTCCTATTGATTACTCAATATATAGTAAAGCAATTAAAATGTATTTAGATTTGTTTACCAATTTTAAATAAGAATATAGGGACTGACTATTCTACTAATTTTTTATTATTTCTTTTTTATCTTTTATACTGAATTAAAATGGAAATAGATGAAAATGAACATACAGTATTATAGATATGAGTAGTATATTGATGAAAGTTAGAAGGAAATTAGGCCAGAAAAACCATTCTCTTAAGGGTTGTAAATGAGAAATAAAACAGTTAGGGCTGAAATGATGTTAAAATAATTGTTACTGACCCATGTACCATGGCATCTGATAAGCAATACATGTAGTTGGTTTTGTTTTATGTAGAAAAAAAGAGAACATTCTTCTGGTTTAATTTTCCTGCCGTATGATGGAGCGTTTTAGTTCCTGAAATGTTTCAACATTTTATTTCCTGAAATGCAGTTTTATTTTGTGGAACATACACACAATGTAAAATGTCAGTGGTTCAGTCTTCTTCTGCAAGGACCAAATGAAGTTGTACGAGGCAGGGATTAGACGAATTGTGGCAGACGTTCAGATAGTCCAATGTAGGGTAGAGAAAGGTATGTTTAATGAATGCCCAGAACTAAAGATGCACAATTTCTAGAAACTTTGAAGCTGTGAGGGGGGAAATGAAAAAAAAAGGAGGGGCGCTTTTCCCCTCTGTTTTCCCTAAGAGTTTCCCGAAATTTTGCCTCTCTGTTCAGGACCAAAGAAGAATGGAAGTAAATATGCAGCATTAAAAAAACTGAAGAGCTCATCTCAGCAAACATTCATTACCATATGATTTGTGAAATAACAATGCTCACCTTGCTTCATGGCACAGTGGATAAATGCCTGTACTGCAGCTAAAACTGTGTTCGCGACCTGCGGTTCAATCCCAGGTAGCCGGCTCATGGTTGACTCAGCCTTCCATCCTTCCAAGGTTGGTAAAATGAGTACTCAGCTTGCTGGGGGTGGGGAATGTGTTGCCTGCATACTACAATTAACCTGCAAACTGCCCAGTGGTATAGGGTGGCATATAAGCAGAACACTTTGCTTTGCTTACAATGAAGTGTAGGTTAAACCATATTTCCACACTGGACAAAATGTAGCAGGAGATTTGTCTCTCCCCCCCCCCAATACACACACATCTTAAGAATGTTCTTTGTTAATTCAGGAAGGATGAGACATTTTCAAGTAAAAAGTCAGCAACATTCTATGAAGAAATTGATAACAGTCACAAAATCAAACCTGTAGTTCCATACAATTTTTTTCATGCAAAGCAGACTTATTTTCACCTAAGCAATTTGAACAAACTAAATTAATCTTTTAAATTAAATCTATGCCATACAAAATAAAGGCCTATGAAATGAACTGCTTGAAGTATTCTCTAGCACCAACCAAAACTCCCTCCAGCCCAGATTCTTAAAGCAAGCATAAAAGTTCTGATGAAATGGCAGCAAAGCTGTAAGACCATAATTGATTAGAACAGAAATTGAAGTATTATATCTACCTAATCTAATGTAGAGGTGTGAAAAGCTTGATCCCGTAGGTCCAGATAGCTGTGAATCAGCTGAGTCTCCTCCTAGATCCCAGATGGGAGACCCTGGAAAGGCTCACTGGGGAGATTATTAGGAGAAGGAAGAGATAGTGAGAGAGAAAGCTCTTCTCCCTTTTTAAAGGGTAGGGTATCAGGAAACATGATTTTAGAGTAGAGACTGAGGGGAGAAAGAAGAATTTTCTCAGGGTGCTGTGGCTTTTTGTTCCATTGACACCCCTAATGTTTCCTACATTCTGTTTGGTTTCTTTATCTTCTTCCCCATTCACTAACCATAAGATGGTTGTTCTTTGGAGAATTACATGGTGGGGCCAAAACCTATGAAAACAGTGTTGTTTTCAGGAGGTGACATAACTCCACACTCTATCTCTGTGTAAGGATCATCCCAGGCTCATGGGGTAACAACCTTTCCAGAGTTTTATGCACCATGTATCCATCTCCAACTGGTCCACTGTTTCAGGCTCAAAGAAGCTGTGTGTCCTGGTTGAGGACAGAGCACCAGATCTTTTAAGCTTCATCACTGAATGTGTATTAAGATTTACAGAAACTGGCATGGGGCTCTGCTGCAGCTCAAACCATGCTATTATGCATGACCAGATCAAAACCAACAAAAAAGAAGGTGGTTTGTGAGAAGGTGAGAGTGTCAAGGAAATCAATAAATGTTCTCTGTGATGGCCTATAAAACCAACATAAGCCTTTGCAACACTGCAAGTTAGGGCAGCTCTAGACGGCAATAGCTCATGCTTGGCAGTCTATGAACTTCTGTGTCTCTGATTATAACCTTTGTCAGCAACCTCAGGAATGCACAGGGAGCCATTTATGCCTGACAAAATGGACTATTTGGAAACTGAACAGAGGTCACTGGTCTTTATGAGAAACCAGCTTGTGTTGAGGATCAACTGTAGACATTTTGTAACCCTTGATAAACATTTAGCTAAGTCCCTTATGATGCATCTCCATCCATTTTTGAAGCTGCCATGTTTTTACCCATCTGTCACATTATCATCTTATTCATGCATGTGTTTTGTTAATCTTTTGAAAAATGTATATATAGGAGCGGAGGCTAAGGTCCTTATCAATGGAATAGAATCTGATAAATTCACTCTTTGTAGGGGAACCAGACAAGGGGGCCCTTTATCCCCAATTATATTTGCAATAGCAATTGAGCCACTTGCTTCACAAATAAGAGAAAATGGAAATATTAAAGGATTGGTGATTAAAAATAAAAAACATAAAATAAACCTTTACGCAGATGACATGCTCCTGTTTTTGGAGGATCCATTAAAAAGCATAGAATCATTAAAACACATATTACAAGAACATTGTTATTATACAGGCCTAAAAATTAACTATCAAAAACCCAAATTGTTATGTATAAATATTTCTACAGCAGAGCAAAAGGAAATTAAAAAAAAAGTCAAATCTGGAGTTATGCCACTCAACTTTCAAATATTTGGGAATATGGATAACAAAAAAGTAAAAACCAATTAATATATAGAAATTACAAAATAGTGTTTAATTCAGTTAAAGAAAAAATTAGAAAATGGACGAAACTGAATATGTCAGTGCTGGGAAGAAAAGCATTAGTTAAAGCATATATATTACCAAGATTTTTATTTTTATTTCTATATATACCATTACAACCTGAAATTAAAAAAATTAAACTATGGCAAAAAATATGGAGAAGTTCAGTGGAGGAAAGGGGAAGAAAATAAGGTTCATAAGCAGTGTTAAATATGGTCAAAGCAAGAAAGGGGGCCTGGGAATACCACAATTAATAAAATACTATGAAGCTTTTCAAATCACTCAAGCTCTAAAGTTTATTCAGACAGAAGAAATCCCAGATTGGGTTGAAATGGAAAAAGGCGAGGAAACTGGAATAGTTAATACCTATATTTTTACAAGGGAACTAATTAGAAAAAAAGGAGCAAATACAAAATCCTTATACTTGTCAGACACTGAAAATTTGGCGTAAGTATATGAGCACATTTGCTCCACCTATATCTCCTTTGTGCCCTATGCTGGATTATCCTAAATTTAAATCAAGAGAGAAATATGCTCAATTTAAAAATTGGAAACAAATTGGAATTTATAGAATAAGAGACTTATTTGAGGCAGAGAAACCAATGACAATTAGATAGTTGGAAGATAAAACAAAGGAAATAAAAGCTAATTGGCTACAATTAATACAAGTAAGAAATTTGGCAAACCAATTATACCAAAGACACGAACCCATGAGAACACTTACAGTACTTGAACAATACAATATAAAAAAGGATTGAAATAAAAGAAAGGGTATAACTTCAATTATATATAAACATTTGATTGAAAAAGCATTTGTTAGGGGCATGGGATCTAAAGTAGCCTGGGAAACAAATTTAAATATTAGTATATCTGAGAAAGAATGGATGGGAATATGGAACACATATCCTTACAAATCAATATCAACTAAAGCGAAAGAACTGGTGTTAAAAGTAGCTCACAGATGGTATTGGTATCCCACAAAATAACATAAAATTAATCAACAAATTCCAGACAATTGTTGGAGGAATTGTGGAAGCAAAGGCACCCTAGTCCCACGAAAGTCGCTGCCTCGCCGGCTCGCCGCCATTCAAGCGGCACAGAAAAAAAAAGTTTTTTAAAGTAAAAAAAAAACAAACCCCAATTCCCGGCCCAAAAAGCAGGCGAAAATATGCCTGCCTGCCTGAGTGAGGGCTCAGGGCACCTACCAGAGGGGTGGTTTCTGGGGGGGGGGTCCCCGGCCTCCCCCTCTCCTCCTGTCCCTCCTGGGCTGCACTGGGGGCGGGCATCCTCGTCGTCCCGCCAAAGTCGCCGCCTCGCCGGCTCACCGCCATTCAAGCGGCACAGAAAAAAAAGTTTTTTAAAGTAAAAAAAAAACCCGATTCCCAGCCCCAAAAGCAGGCGAAAATATGCCTGCCTGAGAGTGCACCTACCAGAGGGGTGGTATCGGGGGGGGGTCCCCGGCCTCCCCCCCTCCTGTCCTGGGCTGCTCTGGTGGGGACTCGCAAGCAACAAGCCAGAATCGCCATGCCATGCGGTGTGGGCGGGGGATCGAAAATGGGGCGGCGACCGCAATATTTTTTTTTGAAATCGTGGTCCAAAAACACACAAGCACCACACAGAAACATGCAAAAATTGCTGTTTTAAAACTGCCAGAATTTTTACAGTAGCAGTGGGTTTTTCTTGCAACAAAATGTCTCCTCTGTCCTCTCTCCATTGATTTTATTTTATTTTATTTTACTTTTTTTACACCTGCACAATGATGGGCTGGCCATGGGAGTGGACCATGCAAATTTTTGGAGCCATTCCACCAATCGCATGGCCACTTGGCCACTGAGACTTCTGGGATGTGCCAAAAAGACCACTAAACGTAGCTCTAGCCCTAACCCTAACCCTAACCCTTAGTCCCTTACCCATACGCCACAGTACACTGTCCTCTTAGTGGGTCAGAGAGGCACCCAGAGGT
>JAHTLZ010000263.1:15452-34564 GCA_023846285.1 Phrynocephalus versicolor | reverse complement strand
TGAGGACTGTGTGCCTCAGTTTCCCAATCCTGAACTTGGGTGTAAGGGTAAATAGGCAGTGTCCAACAAAACCTAAGCTTGTGCCCAAGTGTGTGAGCATGTAGAGCTTGCAGGTTTTATTTGCCTGCCTGGGGCTGGGATCAGGCGCACAACCAGGGTGCCTCCAGATGCGCCCAATGGACCGTCAACAGAGCAAGGGAAACATAAGGCAGGATCACAGGGAGATACGGTCAGATTCTGACTATTATGATCTAGAGTTTGCTTCTTTTCTCTTGTACCTTGTATAAAGGAATTAATTTGTTCCAAATGAAATTATGTTAAGCAAATTTTCCTTTATACAAATTTCCCATAGGAATGCATTGAAAATGGAGCGATCCCATTTTTATGTTGTATGGATTGTCCCCACAGGCAATTATGTTAAGCAAATTTCCCAGAATTTTTTATGTTGTACAAATTTTATGTTATACAAGCTGTTTGTTATACGAGGGTCCACTTTATTATGATCTAGGCTAGGGCTTGTTTGTTTTTCCTGACTGTGTACAGAAAACTCATATCTAAACAGCTTTGGCCAAAACCATCGCAAGGATCATGTCTCCCATTAGGAGCCTGCTTGGATCTTGGGGTCTTCTGGGGAGGACTTTTCTCGGACCCACCACCTTCACAGATATGTTTTGCGCTCCCAGACACATCTGGACACATTTGGCGGGGCCACTGTGAGATACAGGAAGCTGGACGAGATGGGCCTTTGACCTGATCCAGCATGATGGCTCTTCTTATGTTCTTATGCTATTTCTTTTCTGCTCCAGATGCTGGCAGGGAGAGTCCATCCCTTCATCTCTAATCCCTTTGCAACCTCCAGGCAAGAAAAGGCTTGACTTAAGGGAGCCTGTAATAAACCCACATTTGCTGCCAAACACATCCATACACCGTCCTCGGGCTGCTTTGCTTTCTGTTTGCAGGCCATCCCATCATGAGGCTTTGGTCTGGGATCTTATTTTAAAATTAACATGAATGGTAAAACACAACACAAAGTTAAAAGGAACTTCTATCCACCCCACCCCACCCCCAAATTCTCTCTGTTTCTCATTCCGTCAGCATCCACTCTTGTTCACCCCCCCCCCCGTGAAAAATGTAGACCGAAATATTTACTTCTGCATTATCACCTCCGTTACTACGTTGCAAAAACTAAGTGACAATAATAGAAACTGTTTCCCCATTTGTAGCTTTTACAGTAATGCTTTCCCTTTCTAGTTTCAATGTATCTAGGAAGTATCTTTGACAAGTCTCTTTTTAAGGAAGCATTGTATCTTTTTAAGGCAACAGTTCTGTAACCCACCAATTCTATCTATCTATCTATCTATCTATCTATCTCCCTCCCTCCCTCCCCCTGCTGTCATGGGTTCTCTTCCCCTGTGTACCCTTTTATTGCAGTTGCCAGCTGTTTTGGTAACAGGGCTCCACTGCTCTCTTTTTTAATTAAAAAAAATGCAGTTGCCACATTTTTCAGGAGCAAGGCTCCACCGCCTGCCTTTTGTTATTTCCCTCTCTAGCAGGAAGGTTGTGGGCAGAAACCTTCCTCACCAAACAAGAGACTCAAGGGACAGCAATGCGATGACTGCAATCTTTTCTTTTCCGGCAGCTGCCAGAAAACACCATCTATTTTCAGGACGGGGAGTGGTCAGACTTTTGATGGTTTCCAGGGTTGCCTCAATGACTGCCAATTGTTTTTGACCATCAACACCACCGTTTGCATCTGATTCCTCTGCACCCCACAAGTGCTAAATCCGCTCTTCAGGGTTAAGAGTCGCCCCATTTTGGTTTGACTGGAACCGGCTGGCACGGCGTCCCTGCTGATCTCGGCTCTGTTTGCAGTCGCCACGGACTGAGGTGGTGGAGGCACCCTGAGGCAGCCACCAGCGGCCCCTCCGAGCAACGTATCGCACTGAAGTACGTTGGCAATCGAGCCGGAATCCCTAGCGTGTACATTTATTGAAACAGCGATGCCTACGCTGGCTTGGACACGTTGTGAGAATGGATGACGGTCGGATCCCAAAAGATCTTCTATATGGAGAACTAATGAAGGGAAAGCGCCCCAGAGGGAGACCACAGCTGCGGTATAAGGATATCTGTAAGAGGGACCTGAAGGCCTTGGGAATGGACCTCAACAGCTGTGAAACCCTGACCTCCGATCGCACTGTCTGGAGGCAAGAGATACAGCATGGTCTACATAAATTTGAAGAGGCATTTGTCCAACAGGCAGAGGAAAAGAGGCAGGCACGGAAAGAACGAAACTCGAGGACCAGGCAGGAAACAGAACACATCTGCCCCCAATGCGGTAGAGACTGCCATTCCCAAATTGGTCTATTTAGTCACACTAGGTGTTGTTTTTAGGATCTCTACTCCAGGCCCGATACCATAGTCTTTCGAGACTGAAGGATGCCAATGAACGTTGGCAACCTGCCTAGGGCCAGTCAGAGGTGGGATGGAAAAACCTGGGTAAGTTGTGGGGGGGGAACTCACCCACAAAACACACTCCAGTCCCCTCCTCCACCCAAACTCCCTGGACTCCTCTTTTTATTTCCCCAAAACCAGAAACCCTGCCACGTCCCGTGCTTAGAAACCTCCCAAATCTCCAACACAGGATGGAGCTTCTCAACTCCCCTTTTCCCAAAACAAAAACTAGAAGTGAAATTCCTACTGCAGTCAGAAGGGCTGCCTTCCTTGTGCCCTCAGGCATCAAATTTCGGCAGGTTCTGGATGTGTAGATTTGACACACACACACAAAGACACACACACTGGATACACCCGAATGACCAAGCCCGGATCTTAGAGCATCAGATAGGCTGATTATCTTGGGCAACCCAAGAGGAACTCAGTTCATCAGTCAAGGGGGGGGGCAACTCGCACCGTTTAATGTGCTTTAGAAAACTGTTTTATACATATAAACACCAGCATGGAGGAAGCGTTTTACAGGAGCAAGAAGAAGCCAAGAAAAAAAAGGGGTGGGTGGGGGTTAGGGTTAGGGGCAGCTCTGGATCTGCACTGGGGAGAGAGTTTAGAAAACACGGTATGGTAGGACTCATGAAGGATTGCTCCCAAGCCCCCTCCCCCTTGTGAATGCTGAAACATGTAGATAATAGCCAACAGTAACCATTGCATGGTCTTATGGTAAAATACATACTGGAAAGACATATAAACAGGTATTTTTTTCAGCCAGCGGATATCTGAATCAGCAGATACTGTGAGATGCTGATCCCGCAGATAAAGCCCCTGCCCCCCCCAGGCTGTATTATGAAAAGTGGATGGTTGAGTCCGGTCCTTTGGTTCCGCACTCGGCGGCCTAGATGGGCCCGTAGTATCTCTGATAAGCTTCTCGGAAGCCGATCTGGTCGGCCAGTTCGTCACAGCCCGGGTTGAGCTCGCAAACCTCTCGGTAGGGTTCAAGGGGGTCGGTGGTCACGGCCGGGGCTGCAGCCACAAGGTTGTAGAGCCTGCCAAAGAGAAGTGGGGTTGGATGAAGGAGAGACACTGGTGGGACGCTTCTATGTCACTCCCGAAAAGGGCCAATCACGGGAGATGCGTCTCTCCTGCTTAGACTGCATTTCCCCCTTTATCCTTCAGAGTCCAGTTGGACTCGTGAATGAAGCCGGTGTTTACCTCCCAAAGAGCAATCAGAAAGCAATTTTCTTTTAAAAAAAATTAATCTGTGCAACGAGGAGCAAGACAGGACAATCAGATGACTTTTTCCCCCTCCTTCAGGGAGCACCGCTTCTAATGACGTGCTAACCTGATACTCCAATATGGACTAGAGGGCATTTTTAGGGCAGGCAGAGTTGAATTGCACGTTTAGCTCTCTCTCCTCCTTACACCCCAGGTCTCTCAGCCCTGCTGGCCACCATTTCTAGCAATGCTAGGTTTCTGCATTCAGGGATTTGGTCTTAGCGGAAAAGGTCCTTGGAGGCAGCCTCAAACCCCAACCCCTTGGGAATCCCTTTCCCAAACTGCAAGGATTATTACTTTTTTACCTGCCATAGTTTCTCTTGTGTCGCTTCACAACCTCAGCACTTTCACGCCTGGAGAGGAATGCTGGGAGGAGGAGGAGGAGAATGAAGAAAGAGTTTATTTCATAATCTGGGGAAGGGGGTGATGGCAGAAGTCTGAGGTATACAGAAGTCCCATCATCCCCACACTGGTCCCTCTCCAAACCCTCTCATGTCAAAAATCACCTCTAACAAATCTTTCAGCACCTTAACGCACCTCCTTCCCTGGCTAGTTACTTATTTTTGGCCAACATATGCAATGAAAGTGCCACTGGAATGCACGTTTATTTTTAAAAGGAGAAAGCATGGCTCTAGTCCTCATCATCCACTAACTCTGTTGCTCCCTTTCACACGCCACCCCATTGCTTGGTGGTCTTCAAAGTATTCCTTACAGTCCAGGCTGCCCGGAAATTAATTAATTAAAATAATTAAAAGAGACAGAAAGAACTGACCTTCAGAGTTCGGGGAGTCGTTGACGCCGCTGGCAGGAGCCGAGTCCTCTGTAAGCAGCAAAGATGGAAAGAGGAAAAATGAGCAAAAAGCAATATATTGTTTAGAAACTCATGCTCCGAGGTTTCGTGACTGGGGTGGGAACCCTGGAGGTGTGGAAGCAACGGAAATTTCAACTGATAGAGAAGTTAGAGGTGACGTGAATTGTCAGGGTGGCTCATGCATGGCTCGGAACAGTCAATTTTGGGACTACAATGCCCACCACCTTTTGGCCAGAAGGTTCCGGAGCCCTTTTCCTGAGGAATCTGGGTGGTTCCTGCCTGGACTAGATGACCCCTTGAGTTCCCTTAATGATAACAGAGCTGAGCTTCTTATCCCGGCTGGCACCAGGCCCAAGCCCCAAGCCCCTTTGCAGAGCGTCCCCCACCCCGAGGGCCGGAGGGGGGGCATTTGGCCCCCTCAACTCACCTGCGCTGCCGAGGGCGAGGAGGGCGGCCGCGGCCACGGCCAGCAGGCTCAACAGCGCCAGGGTTCTCATGTCGCCAAAGGAGGGGCTGCTCTTGCGCGGATCTGCCTGGGGTCGACGGAGCTGCCCTGGGCTCTCCGCTGGGGACATTTATACGCTTCTGGGCAGCGCCCGTGGTGTGGTGTGCGGAGTTCCCAAACCTCAGGAGGGGGCAGGTCCTGGGCTCCCAAGGCCAGGCCTATTTCGGAGCGGAAAAGCACTCAGCGCCAGCAGCAATTGTGGTTCGGAAGTTGGAGCTGGACCAGAGCCCGGAGGGGAGGGCTGGCTGGGGAGGAATGGGGTGGGGCAGGGCCCCCCAGACATCTAAATCCATGTCATTCGGGGAACCAGGAGGCACCCAGTTTTATGGGGTGGAGGAGAGGACATTTTTAGAATTGAAGGGTTCCAGAGACAAGATCTCCTTCAAAGCCGTCCCGGCTAGAATGCAAAGGATGGAAGCAACCCCAGCGCCAGATGTGGCCAACAGCTGGTAGCGCCCCAGATGTTTTAGACCACAACACCCAGAATCCCCCACCTGTGACTGACATGGGGGTTGTAGTGCAAAGCAGGGGGTGGGCCACAGTTTGTGCCAAGAGGGAGGGAGAGGAACCCACTAACCTATAAAATGGGGTGTACATTCGCAACTCCTTAAAACTTGCAAATTTGGGAGCCTTTCCTTCAAATCTCACAACCGTCCCAACTGCAGTAATGGGTAGTTTTCCAGCATGGGATTCGGATGTCCTGAGTTCGAATCCCCATTCGGCCATGAGAACTCCCCAGAGGGGGGCAATGAGACATTCACTCCACAAATATATCTCGCCTACCCCAAAACGCCCTCCAAAGAGGGACGTCACAGAAAAGCCCAACAACACCCAGTTTGAACCTTGGTCAGTGCTATAATCCAGCAGCAGCGTCACACCTGGATTATGGGGAGAGATAAGACAGCCTACCTGGCAGGGCTGGCGCTGCAAGAAAGAACTAGAGATGAACAATAAGGGGATTTTCCCCCTTGCCGGGACGAAAACGGCCTTCATGTTTTCTTGAGATTTCCAGGAGGTGGGAATTTTTCTGAAATACGATTTTTGGCAAGGAGACCTTCCAACCCGAATTGCCCTCCGATCCCTCACAAGGGGGGAGCCTGGAGAATTCTGGGTTTGATCCTCTCCTTGCCGCTTTCTAGCATAGTTTGGGGGAGTCCTGCAAAGCCCCCCCCCCCCGGCTGCTCGGGATGGAAACATATCCCCTTGCAAAGTTCACCAAGGCCCCAAGCAGAGCTTGGAAACATGAGCACGACTCCCAGCTATGCTTCCTAAGGGGGATTTTGGGAGTTGTAGTCTAAAAAAGAAGGAACCAACCTAAACTCTGGCATCCCGATCTAGATAGGGAGGAGAGAGTGGAGAAGTGGGGGGGAGGAAAGGGCAAGAGATTAAAAGGCGATGCTGCTGCTCACTCTTTCCAGGATACGATCCTGGGACCCCCTTCTTGGCGCAAGGGAGCAGGACGTGTCCCCCCCCCCCAAACAGACGGACCCCTCTCCCAAGGCAGCAAGGCTGCCGACACAAAATAAACCCACACAATGGAGGTTGCCTGCAAGTCAGGGAAGATTGCTGTGTATTCCTTAACGTGGTGTTTGCACACAGATCAACAACAGGTCCAGGTCCGGATGCCGCCTGCGAGGAAAGGCGAGCTGGATCAGGGCCGAGAGCCAAGGCTGGAGAAGCTGAGCCTGTAATTACCAGCGATGAGGGACGGACGCCCTCTTCCGGATGGATTGTGGGGTGAGGGCGGGCCATGGGGGCTCCTCCCCAAGCATCTGGGGAGAGGAAACAGCTGGGAGGGGGACGTTTGCCCCCGCTGCCTTCCTGACCCCAATTGCTTGCAGATGCTGGCGAGAGCCATGCCGGGGGCAGGTTTGGGGAAGGGGGGGTCCTGCCACGTCTGCCCTTGGCATGCTGCTTGTGCCGTTCCCAAGGCAGGCAGCTGCAGCCCGGACACTTTACAAAGTTTCTTCAATAATCCGTGCCTTACCTGGACCCTTACTCAGGAGAAGCCAAAGGAGACCCTCTTGGAAATTACAGGACAAAATCGGCTCCTTTAAGGGTGAGATTCTTGGAAGGCGTGGACAGAACCAGGTCTGCAAGATCCTTGCAGGGGGAAAAGTCCCCACCCCCAGCAAGCCTCGAGGACTAAGGCGAGATCTGAACCTGGGACATCCCGATGCGCAGGCCAGCTCCCGGCCACCAATGCTACTTCATATCAGCAAGTTTCGTGCAACTTTCTTGGGATACTCCATGAGGACCAGTGGAGCGGGAAGGAGCCAAAGCCACCCTGTGGACTACGAGGCCCAGAGTTCTCTAGGAATCCGGGGGATACACAATCTAGAATCCACCGACCAAACCCAAAAAGCGCTCTCTTGGGCCTGTTTCTCCTCCACAAATCAAGTCGCCCTGGTGCTCTCTGGGAAGGGTAGTTCTTTGGGAGGGGCTCCCTCTGGTCTACCACCTCCAAGAACATCTGGGGGAATTTTTGGAGGGATCGGGGGTTGAGGTTTCTGACTGACAAGCCCGAGGTTGAGAGTTGAGGAGCTCATGGGGTCCTTCTCCAGTTCTGCCATTCTAAGAAGATGTAAAACACCCAAATTAGAGCCCAATATTTTGACCTCTGGGGTTGAGGTCTCTGGCTGCCGACTCAAGAGGTTGGGAGCTTGAATCCTAAGTGCACCTACCAGGCAGGGGCTGGGCTTCATAAGGCCCCTTCCATCTCTTGCGGTTCTAAATCAACGATTCTGGGCGGAAAATCTGAAAGGGCGTAGCCAGCATGAATGTGGTACCCCAAAGAACCCAGCTAGCGCTTGCTGACATCTCAGAGGCCAGGGGATGAGAGAGGAAGGACGGCAAATGTTGAGGGAGGCCCCTCTTGTGTGCCGTGAAGGCGGGGAGGGTATCCACCCCCTGCTTCTCAAACGCAAGCCTTCCAAAACAAGGAGGGACCCCACAAAACTGATTCAAGTTCAGCCTGGGGTTCCCGCCAGCTCAGGCTGGGTGACGGGATCCTTATCGTCTGCAAGGAAAACAGAAGCGGGACTATAAACAAAGCGTGAGATGGAGCCCAGCTGGCCTGTTTTGAAACCTCTCTCTCTCTCTCTCTCAAAGTTTGTGGCAGGCTGTAAAGTAAATAAGGGGTGGTGGTGGTGGTTTAGTTTCTGGAGCTGGCCGTGTCCGACGTGTACTGCAGAGCCCTGGACGGAGCCCAATACAACTCGAGGTTGGCCTGTGCTGGCCGAGCTGCATCCTATGGCCGGCCACAGGGAACGCGGTGCAAGGCAGCCAGTGGGGACGTGTGGCACCCTACTGTACCCTGACAGTGTAATCAAGCAACCTGTGTTTATAAGACGAGGCCGCCTGGGTGAACCTTGACATCCAAACACAAGACCGCTAATTGGGAGCAGATGCAGCCAACGAGGTCAAGAAGGACGCGGCATCGGCAGGAAGTCTGTGCAACATAAGCGCCATGAAAGAACAGGGGAATGTCACTTTCCCTCTCAGCCCCTCTGCTCAAGACCATGTTGTTTGGGGGTCTGGAGGCACATGTCCTTGAAATTGAGAACGGAGGGGGTGCAGCTATGTTGCTCCTCCAGGGAGACCACGAAAGGCACATGAGGCTCCTTTGTGTCCACCTCCCTTCATTCCCACATCTCCACCTGCAAGACAGAGGGAGTCTGCAGCTGCCCCAGCACTCAGGAAGGGCATAGCAGCACCACACTCGTAAAAACGTCCACCAGGTTACAACGAGACAAGAATTCACTTGGATAGGTTTATATATACATATATATACACACACACAGCCATGAAACCTGTTTGCAAAATTAAAAAAAGAAAGAGGCACACAAGAGACTGAAATTTGGAGTCCGGGAGGGACTTATCAGAATTTGGAGAGGGAACCCCAAGTTCCAAGATCCTGTGGACAAAAACGAAACCTGGGCGCTCTCACACTTCTGGGTAAAAACAACACTGGCTGGCTCATCCATCAGATGGGCAAACCGCTCAGGCACTGGGGACGCAGGGAAGGGCCACAAAGTGTGTGTCACTGTTCCGCAAGCCAAGCCCTGGCGAAGGCCCCACGGCAGAAGGAGCAAGCCGTCCGACCAGCAAGCCCCGGGCTTTCCAAAGGACGGTCAGCTTTTCCTGGACACGGAAGGAGCTCCTGTCGTGAACAGCCAGGAGCGAATTTCTTTCCCTCAAGGCAGTTTTTCGTCAAGTGCCCTCACTGTTTGCCGCCCGTCTGCAGCCACAGCCTGGAAGGGAGGAAGAATGAATAATTACCCGCCAGTTGGAAGCACCCGGTTTGATCCCATAAATCAGGGCGTCTTGCCCTCCTGGGGGAGCGCGGCAAAACCAGCACTGGTCTAGACAATGAAAACCAAATATGAAACACACCCATAAAATAAGACACGTTAAGAGAAGACAAGCTTTATTTCCTAACTTAGAAACTGCTGCTAACCCCCATCACAATAAATGGAAGATAGGTTAGGATTGGCAGGTGGCGTTTATCCCTGGGGGGAGCATCTTTTCTAAATACTAGGTGAACGGTACTGTTACGTGACCATGATCCACAGGACTCACCTGCCACGCCTCCTTGGACTTCTGGATCTCTTCCTGCAGGTCCGCAATCTTCTTCCGGCCAGTGGCCACCTCTTCAGCCAGACGGGCGTTTCTCTCTACCTTGTCTTTTAAGGCTCTCCGGAGGAACTCGCGCTGTTTCAAGAGATAGGGGACCACGACGTTGCGGACGTCCGACTCGGGGATTCCGCTGGGACGCCTGGGCGAGAAACGGGAGCAGCCTTAGAGGCAGAGAAGAGGAAGAACCCTCTGGGCGTGAAGGTGGCGGTGAGATCTGGCAGGCAACTTGGGGCGCTTTTACATGACGTCTAAAATCCACTGGCAACTTAAATTCGGACCAGAGATCGTGGGGGGTTGTTCTGCTTCCTGTGTTCCCACCCTTCCGCCCTCTATTGCTCCTGTCTGTGTGAGGGGAGGGAGAAAAAAAGGGAGAAAAGAATGCAGGCTCACCTCTGCCTGCAGGTTGGAGTAGCCCTGTAGGGATTCCAGACTGTTAAACGGGCGGCGGGGACAAAAAACAAACAGAAGGCGAGGGGAGCCCGGCATCCACAGCTTTATAATCTGCATTGGAATTTTTTTTACCTCCGGAGACCAGGTACTTCTAAAGTGAGCTGGGGCGCGCTTAGGTGGGCATGGTCGTATTTAATTTTTTTTTAAAGTCCGCAGCTGGTGGGAAAACAATTTTAAGCTCTGCATCTGGGAGCCCTTTGCCTCGGATTTTAGGGGTTGTGTAAAAGCAGCCTTGCATAGTAAAAACCGTGTGTCACGCTATGGCTTTATCCAACCAGCCGAGATTCAGAACGAGGCCTTTATTTTTGCTTCCTCGGAATTGTAGAACTATTGTGTGGGAAGGGATCCCAAGGGTCATCTAACCTGACCTCTGCCCACCCAGGAAAACCACAGCTGAAGCATTGCTATCAGGTCTTTCAATCTTGGTTCAAAAACTTCCAAACGAGAAAAACTCCACTACAACTATGATGTAGTTTTCCTTAATTCCCCCCCCCCCCATGTGTGGTATTGCCTTGGATGGGTCTTGAAAATACCTTGGTATCTTAAGCTTCTAACCTTCTGATCTTTTAGTTCCATTTCGGCTATTCCGTTTGTCTTTCAGAGAGAGAGAGAGAGAGAGAGAGAGAGAGAGAGAGAGCTAAAAGGGCACCTCGGTTTGAAATCATTTTGGGGGACACTTATTTCAGAGACTAGGAACAAACCACTGAGGGGAACGGGACAACTGCCCGTCCCGGCAAGCTGTTCTAAGGGCCAAATGACAACTTCTTACCAGGCAGGGGTTTCCCTATCCTTCGCGTCGTCCACAAGCTTATCCAAGGATTCTAACAGCGCCTCCAGGTTCCCTTCCTGTTTTAACTCCTGGATCTCTTCCTGCAAAGAGAAAGAAAACAAACACTGATTCTTGATTCCCAGTGCAAGCAATAAACCACTTTATCATTGAAGTGCTGGATTTCGGCCTGCCTGTAACAAAGTTTGTATTGCTCGTTGTGACAAACCCTGCAGACAAGAGTGATGAATATACAAATCATCAGCCAATCCCAGCAGGAGGGCAGGGAATGGTAGGATATAAAAAGGGTGGAGCCTATGCAGTTCAGTAAGAAGTGCAGTTAAGTTGAGAGTGAGTGCTGGGAGGGCACTGCTCTCTGAGAGTTCTGTCAGGCAGGGAGGGCTACACTGTTTACTAGCTATTTAAGGCAGGGAGGCTTGTAGAGCTGATTAGATCTGTTACAGTATATGTTAAAGGCAACACATACCAACCTCAGATATTGTTATAGTTATTATCTTCTCAATAAACTTCATCATTGTTTTATTATATATCTCTGAGTCAGTCCCAATTCATGAGGCGACGAGTTTAAAAGGTGGCAGCATTATTAAGGAAATAAAAGGTGGCAGCGGTACCATTCCCATCACAATTCAGTGTCTGGAAAGGGGGATTGTCACACTCGTTAACTCCCTGTTTCCCCTGCTTCATTTTCAAGTACTGTATGAAGCTTTTTATCAACCTGATACATCAACAGTTGCAAAGCTGCTCATTGTAAACAATCAGAAGGCCACGTGGATTCTTACATGCCAAGACCGGTTAGAGAAGGAACTAACATCTGCCATTTATCAGTCAAGACACAACAAGTGTTTTGTTTGCCGTTTCTGCAGATGGATGAATCTTCCCTCATTCCTCTGGTTAAGAACACTGACTGATAAAAAGGGGAATTCTGTGCATTCCTTGGCTCTTACCCGGATGGAGTTCTGCAGATGGGAGGTAAACTGGTCGTAGATGCACTTGGTGAGGCGAGGCTGGGTTTTGTACAGGCGTTTGTAGCACTTTGCAAACATGTGGTACCTATCGGAGGGAGGGGAAAACACCAAATATGCTTTCTAAGGACCAAACACCACTCATGAACCCATTCCGCACAAGACAAGTCCTACTTCTGAGAGCAGCCGGATGGACGACAGCAGAGCCGGGCGATCCACAGCTCCGGTCCTAATGATACAGAGGCTCACTGTTTCCCAGGAGGGCCTGGCCAAGTACACCCCCCCCTCCAAATGCAACCACCAAAGCCTAGGAGAGACCCTTCCCACTGCTATTTGTTGAGCACAGCAGGTGGGGCAGCTCAGTGCGTTGGGTCTATCTGGCTGTGCAGAGCCAGAGGCGGTAAGTTTGATTCTCCAATGGGCCACCTGGGAGATGAGACAGCCTGGAAAACTTTGGTCTTAGAAGTGCCTCCACCTGCAGAGAAAGACACCACCTTTGGGGATCTAATTGGCAGCATCTGATCCTTTTGAAAGGGGGTAGAGACCAGGCGGGGGACCTATTAGGAGATCTCAGGGAGATCTGTAATGGCCAGGAAAGAGGGCACCACCAGCCTGTGAAACCAACCCATCAGAATGTATTTATTTATTTAAGAGTATTTTTACTCTAAAGACTCAGGATGCAGAGGAAGTACACCTCGGGTCTTGTTTTTAACCTCCTGTTTGGTTCTCTGGTACTTTCATGGCTGCAACCCTCCCAGAATTGGCACTAATGGCGCTGTCCCCGAAACCAACATGCAATCGTGTGGGTGTGCACACGTGCAAAAGTTAGAGCTCAGGGTGACCCACAAGGGGGCTTTGAAGGTCAGTGAGATGTTTAAGGGAGGGGTTTCCCAGCTCAGCTCCCACAAGGAAGGGGAAGAGATTCGAACTCAGGGCTCCCGGGTGGGTCCAAGGATGTCCCGCTCTCTCCACCACCACTGGGAGTCAAATCACCCTGAAGGGATATAGGAGGGATTCTGGGAGCCATAGTGCCCAAAAATACAGCTTTTAAGGATGCTGGGCGAGGATGGGACTTGTAGTATTTATTTATTTATTTATTATTATAAAAGGGGTCCTGTTAGCAGGAAGGTGGTCGATTCTGGGAACTGTAGGACTCCTCGAGGCACGCCCGATGGACAGGAGGGATTCTGGGAGTCGTGGTGCCCAAATAAGGGGGAGGAAATGCTGGGGGAAGATGGGATTTGTAGTGCTTTTAAAAAGTGGGCTCGCGGGCAGGGGAGGATTATGGGACTTGGAGTGCCATCAAAGCAGCAGTGGCAAATCCGTGGCCTTTAATTTGAGGGCTGGGTGTGTATGGGGGGGAGGAAAGGAATTCTGGTTGTTAAAAAAAGTAACTTTTCCCAGCTACCCCTCCCCCCCACCCGCTCATAAAGGCGCCTGAGAGGCTTCCGAACGCCAAATCTCGCGGGAACTCCCGGGACGGGCTCGAAGTCTCGCGGGAATCCCGCCAGATCTCGCGAGAACTCCCCCTATCCACCGCCCACCCGCCGGTCTCGAGGGTCCTCAGGAAGGAGTCCACGATGAAGTCCAGGATCTGCTGCCGCCCGAGGCTCCCCGGGGAGGCCGGCAGGGGGCAAGAAGGGGCCGAGGCGGAGGCGGCGGCCGGGCCCGGTTCCTTCTCCGACGCTTCTCCCGCTTCCTCCGACGCTCCCTTCGCCGACGCCATCTTGGCCCGCCGGAGCCGCGCGCCAATCCGAACGGCCCGGCGGCCCCGCCCACCGCCGCTTCTGATTGGTGGGGAAGATTTCCCGCTGCGCAGGCTCGGAGCGCCTCATTGGTTCGGCCACGCCCACAAGCGAGGAAAGGGGGGAAGAGCCAACCAACCACGTGCCTTGACGCCCCGTCTGCGAGGCGGGGCCTGAAGCCTCTGCTTTCATTGGGCGCGGCTCTCCGCCCAGCGTCCAATGAGAAGGGCCCGCTCCAGGGAGGGGTGGAGGGAGAGAAGGGAGCTGCTTGGTCACAGGCGGCCCCTAGTGGACAATCCCGTACAGTGCATCTCTGGTGGGCGGGGATGGCTGGTGGTCTAGGACTACAAGTCCCAGACTCCCCGGACATTGCAGCTTGCTCCCCCCCTCCCCGGGCACGAGTTGAAATCTGGCAGCGGTGAACTAATGTTTAGCCCTCAAAGGTCATTTATCCAAGGTTTATATTCCTTAATGTATGAAGAGTCCACAAAAAGCCAGTGTAGGGTGGAAATGGGACTACACTTCCCATAATTCCCTAGGGACAACCCCCTGGGAATTCTGGGAACTGTGATCTCAAAATTTATAATTCTACCTACCTCTGGTACAGAGTTAGCAGCCCCTGTCCCATCTTGCCTTAAGAGTCCAGCAATGTCAGCTTCCATGCATCACAGTCCACTTTTTCTGCATAAACACTCCGGCACTTTTTAATTTAGCAACGACTTAGAGGCTGTGAATGTACTTGGCGCTTGGTTTTAGACATGTCAGCCCTTGCAAGGGCACAGCATGGCAGCCTCGCACTTCTAAATTACTGGGCAAGCAAGACCCACCAGGAGAAAGATGAAATAAATAAAAACTTTAATGACACTTCAAAAGACTTCTTACAGTGCAAATAGGAAAACCAGTTTTCAGGTGCACAAAATACATTCAGAACTCTTGCCTCGAGACAGCAGGCACCGAGATCAGCGCTTGTTTGGAATTTACTCCCGTGTAAATCGGAGATGGCGGGGGAAGCGAGGCCTTCCACTCCATGTGGCTGGGGGGGGGGTTCTCCTTTGGCCCCACTCACTCTGGGCTTCCCCGTCCTCAAAATAAGGGAAGGGGGAAGGTGTTTCTCAGAAGACCGCTAATGACAGACCAACAGCTGGGGAAACCCAAGAATTCAGATCCCGATTGCAGGGTTGGGTCAAGGAACGAATGGGATCCCAGCCCTTCCGCTGAAATGACCAGAAGGTTCTCGGTCACCTGGGACAGCATGAGGTGGGAGCGGATCTCACCAAAAAACACAAGACAACAGGGGTTATTAGTAGCTTGTAATTTTACCACTCCGTGGAAACCGGTCATTCTATATACAATTCATTGACAAAGTTACACATATTTCTGTAAGGGCTGGTGGCAGAACCGATGGACCGACACCGCTGGAAAACGGTCACAGCAGCTTTTGGGGTGGTGGTGGAAGGGGGCAGGAGAAGAGGCAACCCAAACCCTAAAGGGTTGTTTTCACAAACCTTGCTTTGCCCCTTTTTTATATGACAGAGAGAGGTCCATGAGCCACCGTGACATGTGCTTTGCGTGTCACTGCCTAGGTATTGGCACCCCTTCCTCCTCGCAAATCAATCACCCAAAACTGAAGAGTAAACCGAATGTGACAAAGAAGAATGCTGTGCACCAGTGTGTGCCCATCTGGACAAATACAGTGAGGAAGAAAGAAAATAAAAATTAAGAATAAACAAACAGAGGATAAGTCACTGGGTAAATCAAATTGAAAGCATTCGCGATGCTCAGCGTTCCCCTCTGGCAGCCCAGACGAAGGCCTCAGTTGCACCGCGTGTTGTTCGATGTGGAAATGTGAGCTGATTCCGGAGTGGGATGATGGTGTGAGGGCCATTCCTGGAGGAAAGAGTTGGCTGGGGTGTCCTTCGCTGCCCAGCCCTTCACTCCCTACAAGCAATCACTGGAGCGCCGTCATTCGCACAAGGGAGGAAGCAGCGTTCTAAGCGGCTGGGAGGGAAACCTTATCGGAGCTGCGCCTCTTTAAAATACAGCTGATCCCTCCCAAGAAAGAACAGAAAGCTCCCCCACTGAAAACCAACCACCCCCTTCTCCCAGGAAAACCCACATTTTGGGTGGTAAGAATCGTTTCAGGTGGAGGCCAAGTTGGCTGACAGCCTCCAACCTGGGGTGGTTCGCCTGAGGAGTCTGGCCCCACAATGAGACCCCCACCAAATATAGATAACACAAGACTTATGTGTGGCAATGAGCCATTTTGATTTTCAGCATACAAACCATTTAGGACATGACCGTCTATTTATTCCCCACTCCATAAATTACAGGGCACGGCACGATGAGCCGGTCAGCAACCCCTTCTCCCTCAGCTTCTTACCGCGATGGCCCCCAACAGACTGAGGTGCAGAAGATGGTTTCGTGAGAACCCCTGTGCCCCATGGGGTATCGGGAACTACGGGCCCTGGGAAGATGCATGTACCTCATAGGACAGAGGGGTGGCCACTGGGAATTCCTTTGCGTCAGCAGCTGTTCTCACGAAACCATCTCAAAATCCTTTCGTTCTTCCTGACCGTGGCACTACTCCAGACCAAGCTGGAAGGGTGTTCTGCTCCATCACCAGCAGCAAAACCCCAAGTGCAAAGAAAAACCATCTCCTCTGATATGCCTTTCAACGACATGTTTCATTCTAGAGCAAGTGGAGTGGCTCCCTTCGTGTTAAGGCAGAGGCATCTCCGTTCCTCCTCCTCTCGGCCTTTCATCAGGTTGCTGCACGAGAAAAGAGCACATAGCATTTACAAAGAGCAGGTCTCCGACAGAATGAATAACCAGGGGGGAATTACTGAGAAGAGCTGCTTCAAATCCTGGACGCCCTCTTCTGATGCCTTGCTGGCTGAAGACCAGCAGGGGAACCGACAGGAGCCTAAATCAATGTTGTCCAAGATGATGGTACATCTAAGAAGGGCCAGAACCCTGTCCTAAACAGAAGCTGGGCTTACAAATCTCTCTCCCTCTAAAAAGAAGCAAGCAAACATGTTCCCCTGCTCTCCAAAAACTCCCAGCTCGCATATTAAGGAAACATTCATTCTGTCACTGAGACAGTCATATTTGTACTGAGATCAAAGGAAGTATTATACAAGTCTCTCTGCCGTCAAAGGATGGCTTGCCTTTCAAATTAAGACCGAAGGGAGATCTATCCAGACTCAGAGGGTGAAATGAGAGGAAAGCAACTCTAGGCGTGGAGGGGGGGGGGAACAGGACTCACTCACATTTGCAAAGGCCACAGAATAAAGGATGGTTCCTACCGGCAATAGATTTTAATTCCCTTCTCCCAAAGGACACACTTGAGGTGGCATCGTAAGTGCTGCGGACGTAAAAGGAACGCCCTTGAAAAATCTCCCTGGACACATCACAAAGACCGAAGAAGGGCTGGGGGGAACGCCACCCGTCCCAATACTGGAAGCGATAATCCCGAGAATACACAAAAGGGAAAAAAAAGAAAATCTCCCCACTCCTCTTGCAAATAAAATAAAATAAATGGACAGATCATATCAAGATATCAGCACAAAATTAATCCTGGCACGAGGGGTGTTTCCCTGTTTCAAACCTGGAAGTTTTTAGGCATCCGGATTTGGGAAAATAAACAGAGAGGCAGAATCTGTTTGGGGAAGGAGATGCGGGTTTTTTGCTTTAACCGTTAAAGTCTTTTCTTTTTAATGAAAAGGGTTGGGGGGAGGAAAGGGGGAAAAGGAAATATACTGGGTTTCCCTCACCCACGAATGAGTTTAGGGGTTTTCTGTAGCAGGTGATTTTTTTCCGCAGAAGTCTCGGTCGAAAAAGGTGGAGCCACCAGGGAGGAGAGACTTGAGGGGGTGGCGGAGGCCACGGTCGCGTGGATTGAAGCTTCCGCTCACAGTGCTTTGTGAGACTGCTTCTCCCCCCCCCGCCCGCGCGCGCCTCTTGCCCTGGTGCCCGCCTTGGGGGGGGAAGGGCTTCCCATCCAGGCCACAAATGGTCCATAGAGTCTGCCGAGAGGAGTGTGTGCCTGCCTCTCCTCTCCTCTCCTCTCCTCTCCTCCGGCTCGGACGCTACCAGTGCCTGGAGTCCACCAGCTCCGGTCGGAGGCTGAGTTTCTTCAGCGTCTCATACCCCACCACGATGACGATGGTGGAGGGGGTGGAGGAGATGATGCGGGCGGACAGTCCCTTGGTGAGGCCCCACAGCCCTTCCTCCGCCATCAGCTGCTGGAAGGTGAGGATGATGGAGCTTTTGCCTTCCACCTGAGCAAGGGGTGGGGTGGGGAGAGAAAACCAAGTCAGAGGATCATGCAGAAGCGACCGGGAAGGTGTCCACCGGGGGAAAGGCAGAGAAACACAAGAGCAGACGTATAAAGTCACAGGCTCTCTCTCTGTTCCAGGTATGATTGCATCTCCTCCTTCTGATGCCACTTCTTTCAGGTGAACTGGAAGCGGAAGCAAGGGCTCGTATGTGTCCCACTGGCCGGGAAGCAAGCCAGTTCCGTGGGAATGAGCCAAATGAAGGGAACGGACTGAGTTGGATAGGAATCAAGTCTAACTCAGAGACCTTTGCCATCTGGACCCCTAACTCTGCTCCCCATCTGCAGGCCACCCAGCACCCACCCTGAGCTAGCCTCCCTCTTCCCCAGACAAACAGCCAGTGCAGAGGCCTGCTGCACACGCAGTGCAGAAAGCCACGGGGAAATTCAGCCCTCAAGGGGTTCCCACAAGTTGGGATGGGCACCTCCGGTGTGGTCCCTCCGCCTGCCTGCCTGCCTGCCCGCCTGCCCAGGGAAGACCCAGCCAAGCCACGGGCAGGGCTTCCAGGCGGTGTCCCTGCGCTCCAAGGGGACGGCCACCCTGCCCAGGGGAGGTGCTCAACCCGCTCTCACCTGCACGCGGGCCCGGATCACATCCATGGGGTTGGTGAGGGTGGAGGCGGTGGCGGCCGCCAGGGGCCCGGATATGGCTTGGAGGAGGAGGTGCGGGCAGTCCCTGGGCGTCAGGTTGGCAAGCTGTTCTGGAAAAGAGGGGCAAGAGGTTAGGGTTAGGGAGGCCTGCTTGCCCCGTCCTCCAAGGCAAGGCTGCTTTGGGTTTGCTTGCTTAAATTGATTATTTTACCGAACCCGTCAAGTAGGAGGCTTGCAATTTGACTGCGGGCAATGTGAACTAAGATCCGATACTTTATTTATTTATTTATTTATTTATTTATTCATTCATTCATTCATTCATTCATTCATTCATTCATTCATTCATTCATTCATTTATTTATTTATATACCGCACTGATTTCCCAAGAGGGAACTCTGGGCGGTTCAAATAAAAGACACAAAAAATCCAAGAAATAAATAAATAAATAAATAAATAAATAAATAAATAATAAAAACAACTTTGTTTTTATGCCATCTTTCTCCCCGAGACACAAAAAGCCAATAATAATAATAATAATAATAATAATAATAATAATAATAATAATAA
>JAHTLZ010000263.1:0-12188 GCA_023846285.1 Phrynocephalus versicolor | reverse complement strand
CCCCCTCCCCCTCCCCGCTTGGCCTGTCAATCACCTCCTGAGGGGGGGGGGGCGTCCTTGTGCCGCCTCCCTCCAGCCCTGCCGCCCCCTTCCCCGTGGAAGCCGCCCGAGGCGGGCGCGAAGAAGGCCAAAGGGGTTTGGGGTTTGGGGCGTCGTTGGTTCACCTCACGGCGGCCGTTGCGGCGGCTCCCTCGGCGCCCTCCGGGACTGCTGGCGCCGCCATCTTGGTGACGGGAAGCGGCGGCCTCGACCGGCCCGACTGCGCCTGCGCAGAGGCGGCCCCGGACAAAGATGGCGGGCGGAGGGGAAGCGAGGGGAGAGAGAGAGAGAGAGAGAGAAAGGAGGGAGCATAAGAGTTGCGAAGCGGAAGTAGAGAGGCACTTCCTGTTCTGACGAAAGGGGAGGCCTCCCGACTCTTTGGTAAGATCGAGTCTTCGGGGACTCCGCCTCTACCAGCCGCCCGAGGAATCCTGGGAGTTGTAGTCCGGAAAACAACAACCGGGCACCCGCCCTAGCAGCTTTGTAGTTGAAGGAAATGTGGCCGGGGGGCGAAGCCGGTCCTTTTCTAGGCTACCAACTCCCATAACCCCCATTGCGCGCTGCCTGACATCAAGGACGATGGGATTTGTCGTCCAGGGGAAGGAAAATCTTTTTTTAAAAGTCAGGGTGGTAGGGGATTTGGGGTGTTGTAGTGTGCTCTTTTTTTTTTTTTTTAAGAATTTACCTTTTTTAAAAAGATCTAGGTTAGGAAAAAGACTGTGGTGCATTGGTTAGGGTGCTGGACTGGAGGCAGGGGATCATGGGATTTAAGAGTCACCTGCACCCTCCAGAGTTCCTTGGGAGGCAATACAGGATCTGAAATTGGGCAATAGATTAATTTCATATTATTTCGCTACTAAATCAGCCACAGATAGTCTAAAGCAGGGGTCTCCAAACTTTGGCCCTCCAGGATGTTTCGGACCACAACTCCCAGAATTCCAAGCCCAGACTGCCAATGGCAAAGGACTGTGGGAGTTGTGGTCCAAAACATCAGGAAGGTCGAAGTTTGGACACCACTGGTCTAAAGCTTGGACAGAGCTGGCAGTTATTTTTGCACCCAGGCCTGATCCAGATGCCTCTTTGCTCCTTGTGGTCTGGGGAGTTTTTACAACCTTGCAGTCTGCCCCTCCTAGGTGTGGGTGGGAGGGACCTGTCAATCTGCTCAGCCCTGGCCAATCATTCCCCCTCACCCACCTCTCTGCTGAGTTACTCCTTTCCCCTCTCATGTCTGATGTTGGTTTTGTTCGCTCTACATCTGTTCACAAAGAAAACATTGTTTTTATTATTTCTCAGAGTGAGTTAATTGAGACCCTGACTGCAGGTGAGATAAAATATTTAAAATAAGTGACTGCCCAAAGGAATTTCACCAGAGCTTTAAAACACCTTGGAAATGGAGTGAGAAGGAGGTAGAGGGGGGCAAATCATCAGGGGTTGAACCTTGATGAATAAATAACTAAATATATCTGAAATGGGAATGGCAGGGCGTGGACAGTGATAAGAAGAGTTAGATCCCACCTGAAAGGGAGCGTTCGAAACTGCACGCAAAATCAATATAGATATTTCAGAAGGCAAACAAAGCAAGCCTTGCGGTCTCTTTCGTGGCTCTTATTTAAGTTTTTTCCAGGGCTGTTTCTCCTTTTTCCAGGGCAAACTCTAGGATTATGACATGGAATTAGACCAAGCAACGCTTCCAACGCATTTTAGGTCCAAGGTGGCTCCTCTTTGTGGTCTTTTTAAATTACAGAAGCTTCAGGAGGGGAAATAGGGCTTTGGTTTTAACACCCCTTAAGAGGTTTTAATGGAGGAGAGTGCGCAGACCTTGAAACCCAAACTCACAAAGAAGTCTGGGAGCTATGTTCTGTCCCCCCCTCAAAAAAAAGTAAATTAGTAAAAGCGATTGGTGTCATCTCACAGATCCCAGCGGCCAAGCACAAACGCCACGGACACACAGAACATCACACGTTTTAATAAAAAATAGGACATATAAACACAAGGAAGATTTACACCTTTTTAACCCCTGCGAAGTGGGGGAAGATCTTGTTATAAACAACACAACAAGCAGTCAAGGGATCGAAGAGATCCGCGGGTTTGACGGGATGCAAAATGGCCATAAAACAGCAGATCGAAAGAAACTGGAAGGATGGCCCAAGCCATAAGCTGGAAAAAGGAACGTGTCTTTGCTTTTTATGGTAGGAAGGTCTCCCCTCTGCTTTCAGCTCCGGTCAAACAGGCTTTGCAGGTTTTGGGACGGTTGGATTTAAAAAAAAAAACCCTGATAAATGTATTGAGCCAAAACCCACATTAGAAGAGAGCAACACCTTTGCCTGTAAAAGCAGCAAACCATAAATCTCTTTTCACTTGGAGGTTGCTTTTGCATTTACAAATTCACCCCCCCCCGCGCGCATCTTTTCCCTGCCTGCTTGATGGAACACACTTCCACCGCAGGCGAGATTTAAGGCACAAGGGAGCATGTTTTTTAAAATCCACTGCATTTTCCAGCTCCCACCTTTTGGCACGCCCTCCTTCGGGGAAATGTGGAGCCGAGAGGAAAGAGGCGCCGGCCTGGAAATGAGGAGGAATCATCTGGATTTTTGGACTGCTAATCTGGGAACGGACCCTCGGTGGATCATCAAGTCCAGGCCTTGCCCAGGAGGCACAGGCGGGATTCAAACACCCAGTTCTGCAGCCAGAGTCCTCTCCAACGGGTCTTATAATAGCAGCCTTAAACCCACAGAGTTGGAAGGGACCCTCTGAATCCCTGATCCCAGCCCGTCCCATGGAAGCACTGGAGGGGGATTCGAACTCGTAACATCACAAACTTGGCAAAACTTTGGGTCAGGAACGAAAAGGCAAAACATCTTAGATCCCCCTCTTTTTTTTTTCTTAAATGAAAATGAAAAAGGATCCTGCCAGGTTTTTTGTTTTGTTTTTGAACACTTTGTTCGTTTGTTTTGCTTAACGAGCAGAGGGGCTCCATGGTCATGGGGCAAAACAATGATTTATGGAGCCTTGCGAAACCGAGCCACGGGGGGGGGATTCCGGCCTTCCTCCAAGTTTTGGGGGAGGCCCCGGGGTACATTTCAAGACGGTTTCACGCCTACAGAGACAGGCACGTGCCCCCCCCCCCCCGGGCCAAGGGGGGAAGGGCCCCCCCCCCCCCGTAGCCTGAAATGCACGCCCACCCACAAACACACTCGACCCTCTGCGCAGGTTTCGTTTCGGAGCACAGATCTGAGACGTGCAAATGCACAAAAGGCAGTGAAAAGTCAACATCGGGAAAAACAACACCCATTGCAGGCACACACAGACCAACCAAGACCAAAACAACAACAACAAAACAGGTTTTTCGGAAACTCCGCCGATAAGCAGCCTTTAAGGGCGACGGTGGAGTTGGGTCCGGAGACTCATGCGCTCACCGGGTTCCCGGGCTTTGAAACCTTCTGGATCTAAGAATCCTGTTTTCTTTTTCTTTCTTTCTTTTTTGGAACCACAGTCAAACCAGGTGATCTTTTTAAAAAAAAGAAATGGCAACCAGACTGGCTGTAACTCTGTTTGGCATGTCTGTCCCCAGGTGGAAGTACTGCGACCTGGACACTCCCCACCAAAACTTGGCTTCCAAACCTGAAAGTCTGCAAAAACTCCCCTCCTGCGGGAACAGACCATGCACCAGCTTTGCAGTTGGAAGCAAAGGCGCCTTAAGAACCCAACGGCATCTGTTTTCCTTTGCAGGAGGTTCTCACAACTCGGTTGTCTCCTACCCCAGCGGGGTTGTCTGGACGTGAGGCCGAAGCTGCATGGGTGCCATTGAGATGAGGATGGTGAGGGTAGAAAATCTTTTGCAGGCGTTGGGGTTACTCTGGGAAAACACTATCGAGGACAAGGCCATGGGGTGGTTTTCATACACACACTTCGGACAATTCCACAGCTTCTCCTGGGGGGAGGAGACCAACAAACCACTTACTATAAATTATCCAAGGTTGTAAACACTTCAGCCTCATGGGAAAGCTGAAGGATCCCCGCCAAGGAAGCAACCAAGCATTTTGCTTTTTCTTGGCATCGGAGTCTGGACTGCCAGGGTGGATTTTTTAGGATGGCAAGTTCGGGATCTTTCCCAGGAGATCAGCCTCTCGGTGCTTCTTCGGAGGTGGAGTAGAGAAATCTTCCTCAAACGAAATGGACCAAGGGTGGAAACCTTCTCCCCAGGCACCTCCGGTCCCATGATGCTCGGCCACCCGGGGCAAACCGAGAGCCCCTTCGGGTCACGGAGGGAAGGCAAGGAGAGAAAAGGAGGGACCCACAAGTCGGGACCCCTAATAATGCAGCCATCCGGGGCCGGCGCTCCCTGTTCGCTGCCTCCGTTTGCCAGAAGGCTGAAACACGTACATATCTTGTTGCCAAACTCCGCTTCCGGTCTGGAAGCCACTTCCTAGATGCATTGGGAGCAGAGCAAGGGATATTAATGTCCTGGATTTGGGGGCAAACCTCTCCCTCGTGGTCCAGGAGCCACCCCTGCATGCCTGAAATGTGCCCCCCCTGGGTCTGTTTGCTGTCTCCCTCCGGCATCGTTTTCCCCATCACTTGCCAGGCAGCAAACCCCCCCCACACACACACACACTTGCAGGGCTGCCCTGAAAAACGACGGAGGGGTGGGGGGGGGATGAGAAAAGTGGATCAGCCCTTGAAGGATCAACCTGGGAATCCCGGTTTCCCACCCTGAAACATCTCCAAAACTGCACCGCTCTGGACAGGAGGGGCCCGTAAGGTCCTCTGGTTTGTGTAAACATTTGCTCCGCAAATCGGGTCGCAAATTGATGATGGCCACCGCCCGTGGGGAAGCGGTGATGATGGTCAGATCCCCCCCCCCTTCAGTGCTGGAGGAAAGGGTGGGTGGATGGTACAGCTGTGTGCGGCCCCGGGGCCACCAACCCTGGCCAGCGTGGCTTGTGTACAAACAAGACCAGGAGAGGAAAGCGGGTGGGGGGGTGGGGGGAAAAAGACACAAAAATCAGAGCTGAACTCTGCGTTTTTGGGACAAGTTAGTGCCGGCAATAGGTTTTCCTGTCAGGTGGCCTGTGGGAGCAGGTGGCCTCCGTCACGGCCGCTCCTGGCCAGCCACGGCTTAGATCCCCACCACGGTGGTGGCCCCTGGGGCCTCCTCTCCGTCTGCCAGGCGGTTGTTGTCGGCGTCGATGGCGCCACAGTCCCCTTCCACGCGGACGCAGCAGGCCTTGGCGCCGTCCGTGGCGGGCTCCTGGTAGGGTCCCTGCAGCGGGTACTCCGGGCCTTGAGGAGGGGGGCTCTGGTTGCCGTTCAGGGGGACCTTCTCCTGCCCGGAGACCTTGCCGGCGGCTTCGGGGAGGCTGCACCCCTGGACTTTGCTCCGGGCTTTCAGCTTGTCGTGGTAGGAGAAGAAAGCCAGGGCCACGGCCACGGCCAAAGTCATGGAGAGGAGGACCGTCACGGCCACAAACTGGACCCAGTAGGAGCGCTGCTCGTCCAGCGGCAGGGCCGGGCCCTGTAGGTCCCCTTCGGGCTGGCCGGAGGAGATGAGGTAGCGGGCCACTGGGTGCCGGTAGCCGTTCTCGTTGGCCCAGCACTCGTACGGACCCCGAGTGTCCCTCTGGACCACCACCACCAAGGTCTTGTCGTCCTCAATGACCAGCCCGCTTTCCGGCTCCTGGTCCGTGTAGTTCCACCAGTACTTGGCCAAGGCCGAGGCCTGCGGGCACGGGAGGCGCACCATGGAGTTCAGCGGGGGATTCAGAACTGGAACACAGAGCAAGAAAAGGGGAGCTTTAACAACCTCGCCGGCAGCCTTTGCTTCAGCTTGGTGGGCGGGGCCTTCATGGCCTGTCAATCTGGCTGGCACTAACCAATTGTTCCTTCACTGTCTCTGGGGGCAGAGAGAAACCCGCCTCTCTGCTTTAGGCCTTTTTCCCCTTCCTTGCTGACGTCTCTTAAGGCCTGCTGCTGAAAGCAGGCAGTTGTATTTATTTAGTTTGATCTGCCAGTAATAAAATTTACTTAATGTCAGAGTTTGTTATGGTGTTCATATGTGTAGTTTATTTATTTATTTACTTTTATTAGTATTCTCTTTGTATCAACCAGTTGTACACCGCCCAGCGTAGTAATTTGCTAGACAGGTGGTACAGAAGTCCACTTTATTGATTTATTTGATGTCTATACCTCAAAGACCCTCTGCCCTGACAGCTGCTCTGAGCAGTGTAGAATATGATAAAATGCAGTATAATAAAATGCAACTGCAAGAATAAATAAATTACTAATGCTCCAGGGTGAGTTATTGAGTTATTGAGACTGTAAGGTCCAGTAGGGAAACAGCAATGACAGGGGTTGGGCTTCTCTGGGGAATTTGAAGCTATTCTGCTCTGTGGATCCCTGCACTCTGGCTGCTCAGCTGGATGGATGATAACCAAAAATTCAAAACTCCCATAAGGCAGTTTTTCAGCACCCATGTGTTATTGCTTTTTGTTTTGTTTTGTTTTGTTTTTTGCAACAGATTTCCACACAGATATGCGGGACGTAATCTGTCCCGTTTGGAGCTATGGAAACCTCCCCCTCGGATATTCAAATGCGATTTGTTTCTTAAGCCAGCTGTGCTTCTAATTGCAAAGCTGGCAGCTTCCTATGTTTTGTAGCAGACGGAGAAATTGGCTTTTAACTATGCTTGCTTCCTGCCGACAAGGAGGTGGTGGTCCTGAAGTCCAAGGATGGTTCCCCACCCCACCCCAGAGAGGGGAAGAAACAGCTGCCCCTCCCCCCCATCCTAGGGCGAAGAATGGATCCCGTACTTTTGAGCATGCTGCCTTCTGAGCCGTTCCTTGACCTGGAGTAAGCCCTGGCCTGCACGCCGTTGCGCTGACAACCAGGCTCCGGATTCCCCGCTTCCACATCCTGGAGCCAGCTGCTCCTAGCAAACGAGGAGGGTGAAAAAAAAGAGGAGAATTTAAGAGCCGTCTGCTTCCCTATATCAAGGCGGCCACTAAGAGGCATTCGCTTTACAAAAGACCCGTCTCTTGTTTGGATGGATCCCGGCTGCCTTGGAGGGACCCACGATCGCTGCTGCCCACCCCACCCCCCCCCCCCCGTCCACAGGTACTCACATATTCTCAGAGGCATGCCGGATGTCGCGGCACTTGTGTCCGTCCCAGGCACAGTACGGATCGCGGGCCAAGACACAGTTGGCGCAGGTGGCGTAGATGCTGCAGTTGGCCAGGGGGATTTGCAAGACACCTTTGGAGTAACCCACGTACAGGATCCCCTGGGGAAGAACAGAGGGCGGGGCGGGGGGACACCTGTCACTCTCACGAGACGCCAAATCCACGAGGCAGGAGAAAATCCTTTTCCTTGTATGGCAAGTAAATTCCTTCCTTCCTTCCTTCCTTCCTTCCATCCATCGCCTCTTTCCCCAACATTCTCCATAAAAGGGCCCAAAGTGGCTTCCATTAGCTTTTAACTAGATCCTAGATGAGGCCCAACCAGGGACAAATGATGGGGAAGGACCAGCTGATGGGATATGGAGCCGCCTGGCCCTGCATGCTAAAATCACATTGGCCTTTTTCTGCAGCCACCTTCTTGGCTCACGTGCAGCTTTTTGGTTTCCAAGGTCTTTTTCCTGCCAGCGGCCTCCCCCCCGCCCGCCCGCATGCCGTTTTTGGCTGGGATTTTGTTCCCTCAAGGCGGCACTCAGTCTCCCCCCACCCACCCTTCCCGTGCAAAAGGGAGGACAGCTCCACTGTTTGTGGGCCCAATCGGTTCCTCTTCCCCGGCCCTTTGATTTCAACGAGAGCCCCGCCTTCCTTCCTTCCCGGTGTCTCTTTCCCTCTCTAGCGCAGGGCACGCCTGTTGTCGAAAGCAGCCGCGGTTGCCCCTTTGCTGTTGGTCGGTAAATAAAGGCATGCTTTTGATTCCTGTGGAACGTCCAAGAACGTCTCGGAGTGAGTTACTGAGCCTGTAAGTGCCAGCGGAGGAGGCAAGAAGGGGGTGGTTTGGACGCACCTTTTCCGGGGAGAGCAGGAGGTTCCGGACGGCTTCGGGCTTCTCAAAGAGCTGGATCTCCTCGATGATGTGAGCTCCGGTCCCCACCACCACGGCCTTGTGGAGGAAACCTTTGTCTGGGGGGGGGGGGTCAGGGGAGAAGCAACAAGAGACTTTTAAAAAATCCCCCTGCAAGGAAGCACATCTTGAGACACAAAGCAGGTTTTTTTGGGGGGGGGGCGGCTGTGAAGGTTCTTGTGATGGCAGGATGGACACGATCTGTTTCTCTCCCTCACAACAGAGGCAGCTTGGTCCTCCAGCGCCAGGCGGAAAGGGCCGCCCAACCGCGAGAAAGGATCCCACCAGATCCCATCAGAAAGGGGGAAAGGTCTCCCTTAAAGCCACCCTCTCCAAAAAAGGTCTAGCTTGGGCTTCGGCTGATTTGTCAGTGCATCATCGTACGGTGGGCCCAGGAATCCTCCGATCCACCGGCGAGCCAAGGGGCAAGTGGTTCAGGAGCCCCCCCCCCCCGGTCCTTCATCCAAGCCCCCTCGCTTGGGGAAGGTGAGCCAAAGGTCATGCCGGGATCATGCCCCTTTCTGGCTAGGCCACGATTCAGATCAGGACGGATGGAGTTGGGTCTGGACCACGGCCGGGGGAGCAGGAGGAAAAGGCAGACAGCAGGGATAACGAAGGCTTAAAATAAGAGGCATCAGGCGACAGGGAAAGGTCCTCTGAACAGTGAGTGGGAAGAGAGGAAGGATCGGGTCCTTGATGGGTCCAATCCACGAAGCGTTTGTATCACCCCCATGGAATACAGCAGGAAACACCCCCCCCCCCATATCGGGGGAAGATCAGTTGCAAGCTTCCACACCCCCCCCCCATGGATAATGAAAACTGTGGATAACAGCAAATGCTAGTTTAATCGTGTATGCAGTACATACCATGGTCTCTGCCTCCCCCTGGTGACCAGTTATGGCAACTTCATCTTTAAAAATAAGCATTTCTAGGATTTTTTTTCCTTTGAGTGCTTTTGAAATGTGCGAGAACGTGAAATGGAGCGAAATCCGCCTACCTGTCCCCATAAACATCACATTGTAGGGTGCCCCTAAGGCATTTTGGGTGGGGTGAACGGTGATCCGGGTGTATTTCACGTTGTGTTTAACCAGCAGAGGCTGGTTATTGGTCGGGGCCACCTTCTCGTCCATCAGGAAGTGGTCTTTCATGAAGGTGAGGGCTTTGTCGGAAGACGGGCCCACCGAACACTGCAGGGGAGGAGGAGCAGGGCACACTTCAGAAAAGCAGTAATGCCAAGGGGGCGGTGGGGTGTGTGTGTCAAACTACACGTTACACCAAGGGGGAAAGGTTTTGCATCTTTTTTTAAACATTTTTTATGCTCCCAAAGCTACCCATTATCACAGTTATGATTACTTTAAAGACATTAGGTGGAATTGCGGTGAGTGCGTTGTTTGTTTTTGCAGCCGGTTTTGGGAAACCGTGGCCCAGCCAGAGACACAACCGCTTTCCCAGGCATGATTCTGCTCCTCCTGATTCCACATATCATGGCAAAAAAAGGACCATCGGGGCAGGGAGGAGCCTAGTTGCTGACACACTCACGCTGCCCGGCCGGGGGTCCATGGCCGGCCCGCTGTAAGTCATCCACCGCGAGCAGTCCTTGTTGAACTCTTTGTACTTCCCGTTGAAGGCTTTCGCGATGGCGTCCAGGGTGAAAGCACAGACCGCTGAGCTGCCCAGAGTTCCCGCCTGCCTGCAGAGAAAGAAGCCAGTCTGTTGCTACCATGCCTGCAAACTGCACTCTAGACATGCTCAGAAAAAACATTGCCAGTCTTGGTGCTCTTGCACAAGACTGGGTGTTGCCACGGGGCAGGTGGATATGAGCCGGGGCTCAGCAGAGGTGGTGGGAGAGCATCAAATGAGGACGCAACAGACCCGGGTTCGAATCCCCACTCAGCCACAGAAACTGCCTGGAGGTGGTAAAACCAGGCTGTGGAAACCCAAATGGGGCATGACTGCATTTTACAGCAGGCCCGGGCCCTCTTTTTTGGCCCCAGGAAGCAACCGAGGGCCACCTTCGAATCCTTACCACTGTGAAGCAAAGACGCCGTAGAAAACTGCGCCGCTGTCCGGCTGAGGGACAGCAAAGACGTGCTGGATGACCGTGTAAGGGAACTGGCCCGGCTCAGTGCAGGCCAGCTGAGCTTTCAGGAAAGTGGTCCACTTTTTTTGCAAAACTTTATCGCCTCCAACGTCGTTCTGGAAAGGAAGAGGCGGATTCTTCATGGACAGCGGGGGCCCTCTGAGAAGTACCTGCTGAAATTCTACAACCCCTTGTTTTTCAAAGAAAACCAGATGTTTGGGGTTCTGTTTCTACACGAGTCGGTCGCCGTCACCCTCATTGGCATCCACGCCTCCCCTCACAATCCGTCGTGCTGGTCCAGTCTTCAAAATGACTGCCGCCACCAGCACTCTGCACGCGCTCAGGGGGACGCCCGCTCACCTTGCACACCCGGGCCACTCTGGAGACGGTCAGCTTCTCGAAGAAGTCAAACTCCTTTGCTGTCTCCTCAAAGAAGAAGTAGACCTTGTCATGGTCCGGCGAGGCAGGGAGGTTGAAGGAGGCCACGAAGGCTGCGTCCGCTGCGGAGACACAAACACGCAAACGCACCGAGAGAACCGGGTGTGACCTGTGCCCTTGCGTCCACCACCTGCATCCCTCCAAGGGGACCCTGGTTGCCTAGGAGACCCCTCTTCCCGGGTACCAGCAAGCGTGGCTGCATCCGTTGCCCTGGCAACGGGGTGGAAGGGATGCTCCTTGCAGAGCATATGACCACCACACCACCCGGGCTCTCTCCTTCCCCCCCCCCCGAAAGGGACCGCGGCCGCTGCCCGCTCACTCACCCTGCAGCCACGTCAGAAAGCTGTCCGTCTTCAGCACCGTCCGGCTGCCCAGGGTGCGGCTGACGATGGGCTCGTTGCCTTGGAAGTTGTTCATGGTGCCCGTGTAGAGTTCGCCGTCTGCAGATCGGGACAGAGTTTAGGGTCGGTGACTACGAGGGGCCCCGCCTAGACCCTTGGACGACTCTTAACTGTTGCTTTCCGTGCTGTCTCCAAACGAGCAGGAGGATTGAGATGGGAACGGCCGCCCTTAACGATCTCCCTCATTAAGCTAATTCCCCTCCTTCCGGAGGGGCCAAATTCCTACCCTCCTGCAGGTCCAAGCGTGGGCCCAAATGAGAGGGTCCGTCCCTGAGCATGTGCAGAGTGCCGGTTCCTTACGCACTGCTCACGAGTCACCTGGGATGGTTGAGGTCTCCGGATGTGGAGGCAGAGGTTGGGCGTTCAAATCCCGCCTTCTGCCTCCCTGACAGGGTCTGGACTCCGCCACCCATCATGCTTAGCAGGCCACCTAAAACCCTGCTTCTCAGGAGGTCTTTTCCTGAACAAATGTTATGCCTCCAGTCTTGCTGTCTTTATTAAGAACCTGCCTTGGGTGCCGTTGGCTTTTCTAATTTTCTTATTGTTTTCTAATTTTCTAATTTTCTAATTGTTGGTTTCAGCTTATTTCCTGCCTGTTTTATTTCTTGTTCTAACCTGCCCAGGATGGTGCTTTCACTCTAATAAGACAAAACATAAATCAAATAAGTAAGCAAGCAAACAGGTTAAATAGAGTCCCTTCCAGTTCTACGATACGTATTATTCAAAGAGACCCAATGCAGCCTACGGAAATTATACAAACATGGCCAGGTATTATATATATAACAGATACAAGGTTTTAACCTAAAACCCAAGTATCTGAAATCTGAAATATTAAGTACTACTATGATTCTTATTATTATTTCAAAACACCAAATGGAATCAATAGAAATATTTTTTTAAAAAAATTGACTGTTTTTATATAACACATCATCTGATTATATAACAGATACAAGTTTTGACCTAAAAGCGAAGTATCTGAGATGCTATGGTTAAGTTCCACCACAACGAGGATGAGTCATACATACCAGGCACAGTCAATCAACAGTATTAAAACATTTGACTGGTGTCCTTTAACAGATACGAGTTTTAACCAGAAACCTACGTACCTGTTAAATATTGGTGCATTATGTGCACCGTTCCTACTATGGCCGGGTTTT
>JAHTLZ010003739.1:0-15801 GCA_023846285.1 Phrynocephalus versicolor | reverse complement strand
TTATTATTATTATTATTATTATTATTATTATTATTATTATTATTATTTATTTATTTATTTATTTATTTATTTATTTATTTATTGCTCCCAGGGATAAAGTATCTGGAGTCTTCTTATGTCTTTTTGCCATCTTGCTAACCAAGATTTCTTAAAACTGCTTATAATAATGGGCCATTTGGCATTTTTCAGGAAAGGAAAGCATTCCAGGTTGTTGGTCCTTTGTCCAAATGACACTCCGCCATCATGCCTGTGATATTTATCTCAGAAAAATCAATGAGCTGAGAGATGAGTCACAGAGACAATCAATGAAGAGAACCCAGGAGAGAAAATATTTGAGAGATTTTGTCTCATGTGTCACAGCAGTCATTAACATAATAAGATCAGGGGTAGAAAGAAGATGAGTCAGGACGGACTCATAGATCTCCTTGTAATGCACCAGCAAGGATTTTTGCTACTTATTTAGCAAAAGCATCTGCTTTTCTATTCTCATTTTAAGACTACTGTATAGGAGAAAGCTTAGGATTTTTGAATGAAAGGACCATGCGCTCCCTTATGGTACTGAAGAAAATTCCAGGACCAAGATATTCAAATATTCTCAATTCCAAGTGTACAGCTTCCAGTTTTTCTCTGCTACGATTTTGCCATTTGTTCCAGCTGCTGGATCTCCTGGTTCTAAAATCTTGCAAATGTGAAGTCTACCCAGTCCAGCATAAAGAGTTGCTCATGGTTTAATTTGGCAACATCAGTACTCAGAAAGGTTCTCTTGAACATCAGTGAAAAATGAAAAAAACATGCAGTTAAGTTCCTTTTTGCCAGTGTTATGCCATTCACATGCAATGTTTCTAATCCATGCCATTTCAAGACCAAAAGATGAAAGGCAAAAATAATTAACTAATTTAAATTTTGACCTAGAATTTAAAAGGTGCTATTTCTGCCTTCCCTCTGACATGGACACCCTTTGTCTGACATTAAAAAACCTTGCAGAATATTATAAAGGTAGCACATTTCTTGCTGTTGCAGATGCAGAACTCAAGTTATAGATGGCAAAAGTCAGTGTGGTCTGACACTAAAAGCAACAAGAAGGTGACTGAATGTCACCCCTTTTTAATTGCCTTTAAAATGAGAACGTTTTGTCCTTCCACCGTGAAATATTCTAGGAATTATGCCCTGGGGGAGTAGACTAAGGTCAGTATTTTTCACACTACTGATTTGAAATGTTAAAGTTGTAGAAGTCAGAATAGAGCTTGGTGCTCCCTCAGAAAATAATCATTTCTGAAAAGTACTGAAAACCAGAAAATGAAAGGAAGCTTTTCAATAAAGAAAGAAATTATGGAAATATGTCAACATTGGAGAGAAAAGAAAAACATCAGAAAGCATGTGCATACACGCCCTTCTATCCGCTGCAGCAACAGCAGCCAGCCAAGATGCTGAGTGAATGGAGAATAAGGATAGCAGACATCGGCTGGGTGTTGGAGCAGTCAGGCAGGTGGCACAGTGGTTAAATGCCTGTACTGCAGGTAAAACTGTGCTCACGACCTGGGGTTCAATCCCAGGTAGCAGGCTCAAGGTTCACTCAGCCTTCCATCCTTCCGAGGTCAGTAAAATGAGTACCCAGCTTGCTGGGGGGGGGCAATGTGTAGCCTGCACACTGTAATTAAATTTGTAAACCGCCCAGAGACTACTTAAAGTGGTATGGGGCGGTATATAAGAAGAACACTAAGCAGAACACACATCACTCTCTCCCCTGTCCTGGCTCTGGTCTCCTCTCACTATTAAAGTTCAAGCTAAGGATTTTAATCTTTCAGACTGCCAGTCTTGGAGAGAAAAGAAAAAGGAGGGTCTCCTTTTCACCTTTTAGCAAGATTTCTCTTGCTGATCTCACATGCTTTTTCAAAAGTTTCATGGCATTCTGTGGGAGAGGAATGCTGGACCGTGGAGGATCAGTCAGAAAGTGCAAAAGAAATGTCAAGCTGCACATGATAGTACCCAAACAGAACTGCAGTTTTCATGTCTATGATTCACTGGAAAGGCCATCGAGCTGTAAAGGTTGGGCGTGTTCCTGCACACAACAGGTGAAAAATGGAGAGGGGAAATGGAGAATGATATCAGGTCCTCTTTCTTACAGGAAGCAGAGAAATCTTGCTAGTGAAAGAAGAAATCTCAGTGGGGATTCTTTCCATAACAACACTAAGAATATCTACAAGAATCACATCCTTAGTTACAACCATACTGCTCTTTAAAAAAAAAAACAGTATTGACTTCCCAGCATTCTTTCAAAATGATATAAAGAGAAATATCACATTCTGGTATTTTGTATAACTTTCAATATACAAAATATGTTTGATATGTCACATGTTCCTATCTACCTTTAATTAGATTTGATAGATACACGATGCATTCTTAGAGTACATGAATGAACTCAAAATGTGCTAATATGCATCTATAAGTGATCTTTGAACCATGGCAGTAGAGCATGTGAATACAAATTGGACTCACTGAATCATATTCATCAGAGCTGCTCAACAAGATAATTTTGTGGGTGTTGTGTCATTACAGTCGTGACCAACTCTTCATGACCCCATATCCATGGAGTTTTCTTGGCAGGAATACTGGAGTGGCTTGCCAGTTTCTACTCCAGGCACCTACAGCACCTGGTATTCCCTGGTGGTCTCCCATCCAAGTACTAACAGAGCCGACCCTGCTTAGCTTCCAAAATCAGGCAAGATCGGATGCGCTTAGGGCATCTAGGCAGCTACCGGCATCCAAGAATCCAAAGGTACACAATGATTGTGTGGGAGGAATTGCAAAGATTAAAGTACAGGTTTATACATGGCAAAAAGTAGGTGGATAGAACAAATGATTATATGTATTACACTACACCTAGTGTTGTGTACTAGATGGAATGATGAACTGGAACTCAGAGCATTTTCACACGACCCCTAAACTCCGCGGCAAATGGCTTCCAGCTCCGGAGCTTAAAATTGTTTCCCCACCAGCTCCGGAGTTTACAGAAAATTAAGTGTGACCACGCCCACCTAAGCACGTCCCAGCGCACTTTTCAGGTACTTGCTCTCCGGGGGTGAAAAATCCCCGATGCAGCTCTAACTTAGTGGGTGCCGGGCTCTCCTCGCTTCTGTTTGTTGTTTTTTTGTCCCCTGCCCCTTTAAGAGATCTGAATGCTGTCGGGAACTGGCAGAACAGAGGTAAGCCAGCATTCTTCTCTTTCTTTTTATCTCCCTCCCCTCACGCAGCCAGCAGCCAGGAGTGCGGGGGGGGACACAGGAAGAGCAACCAACCCCCAAGATCTCTGGTCCGAATTTAAGTGGCCAGCGGATCTTAGGGGTCGTGTGAAAAGACTTTCAGGAAGCCTGAGTTCAAATCCCCACTCAGTTATGCAAACTCACTGGGAGTGTGGACCTGGTAATACCACTCCTTAAATATCTCACTTACTTTGAAAGCCCTGTTAGGATTGCCATAAGTCTGTTCCATCTTGAAGGCGTATAACAACAGCACTATATTATACCATAAGTACTACTATTTCAGTAACAATAAGAGAGAAATTAGGGTTCTAAGATCCTGCTTAGGATGTCCCATACTGCATTGCAAGAAGGTGGTCAAGAATCAGCAACATGGAATATGTGGAAGACAAAATCACCAAAAAGGAGGACAATGTTTATTTAAACTTTCATATAATAATTTAAGTTAATATATGCAGATAAGAAATTAGATCTATCTTCTGTACTTCATAACTCATCACAGAGGGGGAGACTAAGCAGATTTCCACTTTGGGTCCCAGTATTGGGACAAAAGATAAATCAATAAAACATAGTGCCTCTTAATGTTTTTCTGCTTATTGATAAACATCAATATGCTTTGAAAATAATAATCATTTTATATTTAATATTTCCATTCACTGAAGTATATTTATTAAATAGTAGGCCATCAAAAACTCCTCTGCACAGTCAGAATTTATAGATAATATGTTCTTAACTGATTGAAATAATTTGTTCCTTAAACTAAGTGCATTACATAAAGGATTAAATGTAGTGAAACAAATTAAATTACCTTTATTCAGTCAAATTCATCACCATTTATTTAATTTACTCATAAATAAAACTGGTAGCCCAAAGCACTGATTATAACATGGTGGCCCATATTTGCCCACTGCCCCTATTTGGAAGCAAAATGCTGCCTTCCCAGTGCTCTCCCATTGAGCACCCTGTACTTTGAATGGCTTTTTCAAAGCACACAGTGTTGTGGTATTTCCCCACAGTGTGCACATCACAAGAGAAAAAAGTTGAGAGAGCCACAGTTTAAGTACTATTGGCATCTCTCCTTTAATGCCAGTTCCAAAGGAGAGTCCTTAAAACCCAGAGATGATGGGAAGAGTAGTCTCTGAGGTTCTATGTTCCAGAGACAACCATTCCCATCATGCACTCGGTCCTGAGGACTGCCCCCTAGGAAGATTTATGGCCAGATCTGGACCAACAGGAAGACAAGATTTTTAACTTTACATATAAACCATTTAGAGATCGTATGAGGGGCAAGATTTGTTCTTAGTCATCCCAGCGAGTGTGTCACATAATAATTTTTCTGCATCATCCACCAGATATCGATGCATGGTGTAAGGAAGTAGATGTTGACTGACAAAAGCTCACTGATTTTTTGAACTTTTTAGAGATCTTATAAAGGTATCACCTGCCCCTACATTTGCAGTTTTGGACTATGACTCCCAGAATACCTCAGCCAGGGTGGCCAGTGATTTTTTTTACCCCCTATACTTTAGTGGATAATCAGTAACAGACCTCTGCAATGTTCTTTGTTTTTTATTTTTATTAGTGGCCTATAAAGGTATCGCCTGTAACCTATTTTTGCAGTTGTGCTTTGTGGTGGCCACATGGCTCAACCTCCTTTTTGCTTTGATGGAATTGTGAAGATACCAAGAAAGAGCTGGCATTTCCCCACGGACCTGGAATGAGACAGAGGGACTCTCAACACCAAAGGGCAAGATTTCAACCATTAGGTAATATCACTTTAATTCAGTCTGGTTCCAATTGGCAAATCTAGTGGATTTACCAAATTTTACCCCAATCCCAGAATGAAGCCTATGGGTCTCCTGCATCAACCCTTTTATCTCCCCTTCCCCATCTCTGGCCATAGAAGCCATATGATGAGGGCTGAGGGAGTTGGGGCGGTATATGACCCATGTTCCCTTGTGTCATGAATGGGGGTGTGAAACCCAATGCTTAAGCAGCTTTTACAACTGCCCTCCAACCTCCTGCCTGTAACAAGACTCCTGCCCTGGCTCCAGCATCATCTAGCCGTGGACTCTCAGAACATCATCTAAACAAGGACTTTAAAAGTAACCCCCTGGTAAAGCAGATCTTTTATCATGTCAAATATTCTGGGACCTGCTTTGAAGAAAAGTGATTTACACTCAAAAGCTTGCAATGTTCTTTGTTTTTTATTTTTATTAGTGGCCTATAAAGGTATCGCCTGTAACCTATTTTTGCAATTGTGTTTTGTGATGGCCACGCGGCTCAACCCCCCTTTTGCTTTGACAGGAAGAAAAATCCCGATTCTTTTATGCTGTGGTCTTCAAAAAAAATTAAGGCCCTAGAGCTGCTCTCCTGTAAGGAAAAGGGAAGGTTGCATGGGACAAATACATTATTACCATCTTACCTCATAGTGTGATTTATGGACACTCCTAACTTCTGTGTCCTTTATGGAGTGTCCATAGGTAAGGGTCGTTTCTGTCAATTTCATTTTTACTGCATCTACTTCATTTTAAAGCAATGTTCTGTGCCTCAGTTTATCTGTGTGAAGTTATTGGAAGAAAAACTCCATATTGTAGCTATTGTTATTTTAATGGGCAGGGGAATGACAGATCATTATCCTATTGTGAAATCAGTGGTGATTCTGGATAGATTATCCTATCTCTGGTCCCTTACTTTTGCAGGATCCCCACCTCACTCTATTCCAGTGACTTGATCTGCTATAATTAGTTTTAACAGTATGTTATGGTGTTCCATTATTTTCAATTACAGGATGAAAAAGCAGCCATTTCAACAATGCAGCACATTAACACGTTATTCAGGGACTAGGTCACCAAAAGCCTCAATGACAGAGTCTAAAAAGCAGAGGCTACATTCCTTTTATTAAGTTAAAAGGCACAGAATCTAAAATGAGAAACTGTCTAGTGCCACTTTACTAATTGCTGCTGGAGTGGCTAAAACTGCTCATTTATCTTTCGCCAATCGGAGATCTGTTTGAGATATTTGCTGCATTTGTAACATGCCAGAGGAGGACTTGAGAACCAAGGGAATGCAAGTATTTCGTCTTTAGAAGCAGTTCTGTGAAACTGTTTCTCAGTTCTCCAATGTATTAGAAAAGATCAATAGCTATAACATCAAATCTTCACACATTAAATAGGCATAAATCGGACAGTGTTTCCAATAGAATCCAGCCCATATAAATGCACATGGATATGCACATAGAGGGTTGCATGCAGACCATCTATAATTGTCCCTATCGACTCTTTTTATAGGCACTTTTTGAAGCCTTAAAGGCTTATAAATGGTTAAATCATACTAGTTATAAAAACTCCCATCATGATGCTTTGATTTGCCTTCTCTCTCCCCCACCCCTTCTGATCAATGGAGAATGAACAGAGCTTGGAATGTTTTTGAGAACAATACCCAGTACCCGCCATCCATAGGGCCTCCAACCATGCTTGATGGGAAAACTAGAACCTATACTCCAGTGTGTGTGTGTGTGTGTGTGTGTGTAAACAATGTTGAGAGAGAGAGAGAGAGCAGGGTGGGATGTCATAATAAGATTTGTAGTTTGCCACTAAATTATCTTGTGGACACTCCCTCAAAGCTCATAAGAACTGGAGAAAAATACATTAGAATAAGTAGAGAAGGGGTTTCTTCTTCTAGATGCTCCTAGATGCTTCTAGGTGCTCAGTTTGTTCCAGCAACACAAAGCGTGGTATTTCAAAGTTCGGTGAGGTATTTCTCTTTCCTTTCTAAGGAAAGACAGGAGAAAAAGAGTGAAGGCAAAAAAGCAAAAATGCAAAAGCAAAATGTTCTGCTTATATACCGCCCCATACCACTTCAAGTAGTCCCTGAGCGGTTTACAGTTTTTAAATTACAGTATGCAGGCTACACATTGCCCTCCCCCGCAAGCTGATTACCCACTTTACTGACCTCGGAAGGATGGAAGGCTGAGTCAACCATGAGCCTGCTACCTGGGATTGAAACCCAAGTTGTGAGCACAGTTTTACCTGCAGGACAAGTGCCTCACTGCTTCTTATCAAACAATGATAAACAACGATGTATGTGTGTATCAGTCAGGCAGTATTACAGAGATGCAATCGACTGTACACATAAAACATGTGAGTGTCTATCTTCTGATTCACATCAGGAAAACACAAGAGAACCTTGCTTGTACATATGCATCACTTTCTTTGGATGGGGCTGAATTGCAGTGGAGTTTTTATACAAAATTGAATGTTTACAGCATTTAGACTAGGTAACATTGTGCATGTCTAGTATACATGAATGCAACATCTCTTTTAAGTGTGTTGTGAACACATGGGGATAAGAAGGCCTGGAAGAAAGCCTCAGTTGCTATAGTAGCTTTCATTCCATCTTCTCTCCAGCTCCAGAATCAATTTGTCTGTGGTAAACAAGGTCAAAAAGAGAACTGATCTTTTTAAGAGGAAAATTCCCCATTCACTGATGTTTGCACTCTGACAAACATCAGAGTTTTATGTCTGTTCATCATCTGGTTTTGCAAGCACAGGGTTACAATTCTATTGAGACCACCTCATGTAATTTGTAATAGGACAATCACTTAGCAATATTTAAGGTGCTCTGAATGATAGACCCTTTCCAGTACAGTATCTAGAAATCATTCCCATGAAAGCCAAGCCAGGCCCAATCCTGATTAGCTTCCAAAATTAGATGAGAGCACGAACACCTATACAAAAAGTTGTGGTGATCTATTTGGTTTGGATCTCTTTTCCCTTTGCTTCAAATATTGATACATTGTTTTCTTTCAGCTTTTAGTAAAATCTTGTTCCCGATTTATGCTTGCATGAGGGAAATGTAACCACCCAGAGTGACCTTGCTGCCAGATAGAATCACAGAATCATAGAGTTGGAAGGGCCATCCAGTCCAACCCCCTGCCATGGAGGAACCCCATCACAATATTTATGACAGATGGCCATCCAGCCTCTGCTTAAAAACCTCCAAAGAAGGAGACTCCACCACCCTCCGTGGCAGCATATTCCACTGCCAAATAGCTCTAACTGTCATGAAGTCCTTCCTAATGTTTAAATCGAATCTCTTTTCCTGTAGTTGAAACCATTGCCCCGAGTCCTAGTCTCTGAAGCCATGGAAAACAAACCAGTCCTCTCTTCAATATGACATGCTTTCAAATATTTAAACATAGTTATCATATCCCTCCTCAGCCTTCTTTTAGAGAGGCTAAACATCCCCAGTTCCCTAAGCCATTCTTCATAAGACATTTACTCTTATAGGTGGTATAAAAATCAAATAAATAAATAAATAAATAAAGTGCTTTCTAGCCATCTTAAAAAAACTAAAAAAAAAACCAGTGACAGGCATCCTGCAGTACACCTTTACATACTATAATATATATATTAAATAGCATGAAGGATAGAAAAACAGGCACAGGCCAATGCCCAGTATGTTGAACAGGATATCTCCAGCACAACTAAGTTTGCTCTCTCCAGAAAGAACTGGAGCCACTGCAAAATAGAGCTTCCAACCTCCACCCCAGAAAAGTGACTCAGAAAGACGTCATTGTTTATCATATCAAAACTAGCTAAGAGATCAGTCAGAACTTGGAATGTCTAGAACTATCTCCATCCCATGACTAGACCTGAGGACACACTTAAATATACCAAAATCATATATCTCATCCTGAAATCCCTAGAGCTGAAAAGCTGAGAAGCCACCAGACAGCAAAATACCTTGCCCAACATTGGATACTTGCTGATGGGTGAGGTTCTCACTAGTGCCTCTTCACGGCACTATAGAGCACTGAATTCTACATGTACCTTCACTGACTTATCTCCACAGGCTTTCTGAGTTAGGACAGGCAATATTCTAGAAATCACACAGTACCTCTTACCTCTTCAAGAATCCTGTCCATATCCTCAGACTGCTAATTATCCCTGGATCAGGCAAAGCCAAATGTACACCCATTGGATTTTCTGATGTAGAGTATTCCAGTAAAAATGGGGTATAATCTGATAGCTGCAGATTGCTGAAGACTCTGTCATCTTCATCTTTGAACTAAGTATTCCAAGACCTCCTATCTAAAAACATCTGCCCAGTTTTTGACTTTCACGTGTCATCTCTTCCCTTTCTCTCACTTACTACAATGAAGAGTTAGGTTACCTGACCAACAAAAGAGGTGTGGGGATTTTGAAAGTTCTTGCAGAAATTTTGTTGTTCCTAACAATGGTTTTCCATTTTATTTTATTTGCAGGGATTGGCTATTTTTCATTTTTATAATGCTATAGCTGTTATTCATGTTATATAGTTCCTTTAAATGTTATGTGACAATTTCATTTCCCAGTGCTGCGAGCAGCACTTCTCCATCATTTTTTTAAAAAAAATAATCAACTGGACAAGGCAAATCAATATCCTTTTGCATTCCAAGGCTGCAACACTACAATCATTAACCCAAGAGCTATTGTGTTCAAAGTAAGTAGAGCTAATCCACAGAGAGTGTCTTGGGAGCAGCAGTCTTAAGATAATACTAATAATGTATTGTTAGTACCGTAGTTAAGTGTTTTTGGTATCTGGCTGTAGAATCAGAGGTTGAGAGTTCAATTTTCCACTATGCCTCCTAGGAAAAGAGCCAGGCTGTGTCATCATGGGGAAACTGCATAGTCCCAGAATGCCTCCAGAAGAAGAAGGGAATGGTCAACCATTTCTTTGCATTCTCTACCTAAATAACCCTGGAAAGGTCACCTTATGACAGAATTGACTGGACCACATGCAGTTGTTACTATTATTAATATAGAAAATAGGCTTTGTGCCAGGTAGCTAGCTAGAACACCAAGTAAAGAACTTATATACACATTTAAGAATAGGATTGGCTAACAATGGGGATGGCTTGAACACACTCTTGAACAATTTATTTATTTATTTATTTATTTATTTATTTTCAAATTTCTATACCGCTCCTTCTTCCCGGAACGGGAACTCAGGGCGGTTTACAAGGAAAGGATAAAACAAATATCACCAAGAAGAACAATCACTTAATAGAGATAAGGCGGGATAAAGATAAACCAAAAAAAAAAAAAAAAAACCCTAGTCATTATTGAAAGCATCACTAAAGAGTAAGGTTTTTAAGCCTCTTTTAAAGGACGCTAGTGATGGAGCCTGTCGCAATTCACTCGGCAAATTATTCCAACTGGACGGACCCACCACCGAGAAGGCCCTCCCGCGAGTACTCGCTTTGCGGGCCTCCTTGGGGGGGACAGTCCGGAGTGAAAGTGCCAAAGATGATCGGGTGGGTCGGGCTGGATTTAGTTGGCGGTGAAGCCGCTCTGCCAGATAATCAGGGGCCAAGCCATGGAGGGTTTTGTAAACCAAAACCAGCACCTTCAACCTTATTCGGGAGGCAACGGGCAACCAGTGTAGGCGAGCCAGGATGGGGGTGATGCGGTCAAACCGACGCGCACCAACCACCAGCCTGGCCGCCGCATTCTGGACCCGCTGCAATCTCCGAACAAGGTTCAAGGGAAGCCCCATGTAGAGAGCGTTGCAATAATCCAGCCTCGACGTGACCAGTGCCTGTACCACTGTCCTCAGGGAGCTCTCGTCCAGGTACGGGCGAATCTGGGCGATAAGCCTTAGATGGTAAAAGGCCGACCTGGTCACGGCTGACACCTGGGGTTCCAGGGTCAGACCCGGATCCAGGACGACGCCCAGATTCCTCACTCTTTGCGCCAGCTGGAGGGCGGACCCACCCAGACTGGGAAGAGGGCCACAGTACCCTTCGGGATCGCCCCCGAAGAACATAACCTCCGTCTTTCCCGGGTTGAGCCTGAGTCTGTGAGTCCTGGTCCAATCCAAAACCGCGGCCAGGCAGCGATCAAGGGTCTCGACGGCCTCCACTGCACAGGTGGAAAAGGAGAGATAGAGCTGCGTGTCATCAGCGTACTGATGACAGCAGACTCCAAAACTCCGGATGATCTCAGCCAGCGGTTTCATGTAGATGTTAAAGAGCATTGGGGAGAGGGACGACCCCTGAGGCACCCCACAAGAGAGTGTCCAGGGAGCCGACAACTCACCCCCCAAGCTCACTCGCTGGGTGCGGCCCTCAAGGAAGGAGCGGAGCCAGCCAAAGGCCAGACCTCCGATCCCCACCTCCGAGAGTCGCTCCAGCAAGATACCATGGTCGACGGTATCGAAAGCCGCTGACAGGTCAAGAAGGACCAGCAGGGTAGAGCAACCCCTGTCGGCCCTCCTCAACAGATCATCGTGCAGAGCGACCAGGGCCGTCTCCGTCCCATGACGCGGCCTGAACCCAGATTGGAAAGGATCCAGGACATGGTTCTCCTCCAGGAACGACTGGAGACGCAGGGCGGCGACTCGCTCGACTACCTTGCCCAAAAAGGGACCATTGGCTATGGGACGATAATTAGACATATCGTCCACAGCCAGGCCAGGTCTTTTAATAATGGGCTTCACCACCGTCTCCTTCAGAGGCCCGGGAAAAATCCCGTCCCTGAAGGAGGCCGAAGCAATAAGCGAAGCCCATTTTGGCATGCTCCCCCCTGCGATCTTAATCAACCAGGACGGGCAAGGGTCGAACGGAGAAGCCGCAGGCCTGCAGTGTCCCAGGGCCCTGGAGGCATCCTCAGGTGTAACAGGCCCAAACTCAACAAACCGGGGCGACCGAGGCGGCCCAGTACCGGCCACGGCGGGGACTGGATCAGGGCAACCGGCATCCAGCTCGGAACGGATGGCCTCTATCTTGGATCTAAAGTGGGCTGCAAACGACTCACTAGTGAAATCACTAGGAGGAGGCCCAGGTGGACCAGGATTGGTGAGGTCTCGAACCACCCGGAACAATTCCGCCTGGCGATTCGAGGCCTCACCAATTCTCAGGGCAACAAAAGATCTCCTGGCTGCCCTTATCGCTCGAGAATAGCGACTGGTCAACACCTTAACTGCAGCCCAATTTGACGCCGTCCGAGCATTCCGCCATCTGCTCTCTAGCCTTCTCCGCTCTTGCTTCATTGCCCGCAACTCCTCGGTAAACCAAGGGGAGGAGCGGGCTCGGCATCGGATCAGGCGCTTGGGGGCGATCCGATCCACTACCCCAGCCACCTCCTCAAACCACCTATTGACCAGGGAGTCGACCGGATCGTCATCCAGACCGTCTGGCAAAACCCCCAGGGCCTCCGAGAACCGCACAGGGTCCAGGAGCCCCCGGGGGCGGGCCCAGATGGAAGGGCCCTGCTCCCCGCGGGGTGGGGTGGCAATGGACAGGGAAAAGGTCAGCAGATAATGATCTGACCATGACACGGGACGGGTAAGCAAGCCCCTGACCCCCAGATCAAAACCCGTCGACGTGGAGGCAAAAACCAGGTCCAGGGTGTGTCCTCCCTTGTGAGTGGGACCGATGGCAAATTGGGACAGGTTCATGGAGGCCATGGACTCCATGAACTCCAGAGCTGCTCCAGACAGCCCAGCCTCGGCATGCACATTGAAATCCCCGAACACCAAAAGGCGGGGGGATCTCAATAGTGCCGCCGAGATGAACTCGGAGAGCTCTGGGAGGGATAGGGCAGGGTCGCGGGGAGCCCGGTACACGAGCACTATCCCAAACCTGTCCCTCTGTCCCACTACAAGGTGGAGACACTCTAAGCCTGGACTCACCAGCGTCGCGGATCTGCTGACAAGAAAGGATTCCCTGTACACCATGGCCACCCCACCTCCCCGCCCCCCCGGCCTGCCCAACTGCTGCACACAGTAGCCCTGGGGAAGAAGGAGAGAGAGGGAAGCCCCTCCCCCCTCCCCCACCCAGGTCTCCGTGAGAAATGCCAGGTCGGCGCGCTCATCCACGATCAAGTCGTGGATGACAGGGATCTTGTTATGCACCGACCTGGCATTGATCAGCAAGCAGGACAGGCCGGGGGAACAGACGGGATGGATCCCTGACATGTGGCAGTGAGCCAGCGGGTCAGAACGTGGGACAGGCCGAAGATGCCTGTCCCGAGTTCTTCTTATCCGACCGACCCGCCGGCCCCAAGCGTACTTCCCGTGGCCCGACACCACCGTAATAGGGCAGCCTACAGGCTCCATAGAATGTTTTATGACCAGAGCCAACAACCAGCAAAACAAATAACAAAACAACAAAACAACAACAACAAAAAAATACACAACCAAAAATAATCGCAACAAAATACAATAGCTAACACAATACAACAAAATACAATACAATCAGAATCAATAAAATAAATACCCTAAATTAAAAAAAAAAAAAGCAGTTAAAAACAAAAACAACAGGGCAACAGGGCAAAACAGGAGGGAAACAAAGGGGGCAACATAGCGAACCAGATCTACAAATGCTACAATTTCAACCCCCTTCCAACACCCGCACCTCCCCAGATCTCAGATGGCAAGCCCATAGAAAGATCTCATTACTACGCCGTTAATAAGGCTCGGCGGCAGCGACGGTGGGGGGCGAACCCCACGCCAACGATGTTTTTCCGGCCGGCTGGAAAGCAATTCCTGCGGCAGCAGCGACGAAGAGACCCTCGCGGGGGAAAACCCCGCACCAATGAAGTAACATCGCGCTGGCAATGTTCCTCGGCGAGTCCCAAGCAACAGCAGCAGCAAAGGCGGCCACGCGGGGAGGAATCCCCGCGCCGATGATGGTCCTCGGCAAGCCACGGGGCTGCAGCAACAACGGCGGCCACAAAGGGGGGGAGTCCTCGGACGGTGTTAGTCCTTGACTGCGGCGGCTGCAGCGGCCTCGCTGGAAGAAAACTCCATGCCCATCGTGTTAGGCGGCAGGCCGCAGGGCTGCAGCAGCGGGCATGCCCCCGCGCCGAAGATGAATCTTGCCGGGCCGCAGTAGGCTGCAGCAACAGAGGCGGCTTCACAGGGGGGATCCTCACGCCGATGATGTTCCTTGGCAAATCGCGCAGAGCCACACCAGAGGGGGCAGCGATGGTGGTCCTCGGTGGGCCGCAGGACTGCAACCACAAAGGCGGCCTCGCAGGGAGGAAATCCCACTCCGGTGGTGTTCCTCGGCGGCCACAAGCTGCCGCAGCAGGGGCAGCCCCACGGGGAGGGACCCCCGTGCCGATAGTGTTTTTCAGCGGCCGCAGGGCTGCAGCAGCGGGGGATATCTCGGGAGGAGAAACCCTCGCGCCGGTAGTGTGCTTCAGTGGCCGCAGGGCTGCAGCAGCGGGGGCGACCTCACAAGGGGAAACCCCCATGCCGGTGGTGTTCCTCGGCGGCCGCAAGGCTGCAGCAGCGGGGCAGCCCCGCTGGGAAAAACCCCCGCGCTGGCGGTGTTCTTCGGCGGCCGCAGGGCCGCGGCAGTGGGGTAGCCTCGCGAGGGGGAAACCCTGCGCCGGTGGTGTTCTGCAGCAGCCGCAGGGCTGCAGCAGCGAGGGCAGCCTCGCGGGGAGAGCCCCCGCGCCGGTGATGAATCTCGGCAGGCCGCAAACGGCAACAGCAGCAGCGACAATGGCCCAGCGGGGAAAAATCCCCGCGCCGGTGATCCTCGGAAAGCCGACTGTGCCAGGGCCCCGCGGGGCGTCCCCCCCGCCGGCAATGCTCCTCGGCGGGTCGCAAAACTGCAGCGGCAACGGCAGCCCCGCGAAGGGAGCCCCCACGCCCGAGAGAGCACCCGACGGGTCGCAAAGCAGCGGCCGAAGCAATACTCCACGGCAACAGCTGCCACCAAGGAGGAGGAATGTCCCGAGCCAGAACGGAGAATGTGGTAGGGGGCTTATTTACAAACTGAGGAATACAAAGGATACAAGATTAACGAATGGTGTGAGTTCTTAGGTACACAAACTGGCAAATGGGGCCAGCTTCAAATAAACAAAGGACTATAAAAGGAGCCAAGCGCCAGACAATGTATCAGAGGGTGAACAGATGACTCACATTATTGGCAATTAGTTATACAGATGAGCTATAGTGGCAAACAAACAATGCCATGGGTATCCCATTTTGGGTGAAGGGCTTAGGCAGAGTACAAAGGAAGGAGACTGTTTACTCTAGGGTAAGGAAGTGGCCTGGAGGAATCAAGGTGTGCCAAAATAATGAGTGTGCCATCTCATGTTGTATTCCTTTGTATATTGGAAGATGGCCCCATTTGCCATTTTGTGTACCTAACAACTCATGCCGTTAGTTAATCTTGAATCCTTTGTATACCTGAATTTGTACCTTTTGTTTTAGCCTTTTACTGCACAACTCCTCCCCTTGTGCATAAGAACCTATAAAGCAGCCTTGACCCCATTCTTAGCAGCAGATCTCCATCTTTCGCCTCTCAGAAGGCAGGGTCTGTACTTCCTTTTTGGGCCAATAAACAAACCATTTATTTGAACTCTCTCTCATCAGATCTTTATTGGGAACTTAGATCTGGTGCGTTTCCGGAGGCTAGCTCCATGACCCAAAATACTTTTGGCTCCCTGGACCGAGCAGTCGCTTGCTGCTTTGGCATCAGCAGTTCAATCCGCTGTATCACTTTCAAATTGAACAGCAGCTCCTCACTCCATCCTATAGT
>JAHTLZ010000262.1:1455-24389 GCA_023846285.1 Phrynocephalus versicolor | reverse complement strand
GGGCAGAAGGAAAGGGGGTCCCTCTCTCCAGCCACCCCCCACCCCCCAAGGAGCGCTCCCCAAGAGCCTTTCCGCCTGAAATCCCTGAGCTTAGCCACAATGGGCCTGGTTTACTGCGCGCAGCTCCTCCGCTGAGGGACGTGGGACTTCCCCAAAGAGGAAAAAGGGGCAGGGAGAGCCCAGAGGGAGCCCAACCCATTTCTTGGGCAAGCTCCCCCCCCCAGAAAAAGGACCGCTTTGGACCATGGAAAAGGATGACGGTCAGTTCCTAAGCGTGCCGACCACACCGAGATCGGCACTTACAAGGGAAGTGCGGGTTGGATTCAGGGAGCCAAAGGTTCGCTCCCAGGGGATTGGGAGGAAAAGCCACGCCCCAGGCCACCTTCCCTCCCAATCTGAGCCCTGCTTTGATTGGAGCTTCAGCTGGAGCGACTGAGATCAAAGCCACCATCTCCACCTATTTTTTTGGGGGGGGAGGTCAGCCAAGAGGCCTTCCACACGGTTTGACACTGCAAAAACCAGGGCCCCACCACCTTTCCTCCGGTAAATTAAAAAACAAAAACAAAGCAAAACACACAGCCGACGGCCAATGGGTAACTGCAATGCCGTGCCATCAAGTTGATTCCGGCTTAGGGCGATCCTTTCCTGGGATTCCTAGGTGGAGACTCACGGCTTTCATCCAGTTGGAAAGGGAAATAGGAGGAAATTATTTCCAACCCAAATACTTAAGCTAAAAACCAAAGAGGGGGAGAGGCAAGGGTTGATCGTCGAAGAGCAGCATATTCTAAGCACGCAGGTCCTTTGCTTGTCGTTTAAAAGCAAAGACAGAATGCCAAGCCTCCTTTCAACTCAGAAAAAGTTTCATCGACGAGTCCCCCGGAAGGAAGGACGCAACCCACCCAGTTGGGAAGAACAGGTCGGCCAACGTGATTTCTCCGCACCCACCCCCTTCTCCCCCATGTGCAATTAGCCACTCACAATCTACCGAAACTCATTCCATTCAATGGCACCGGTTTGGGCTGGTCTGTAGAAGGGAGGTTTTTTTAAAAAGGAAAGATGCCCTGGTCTAAGAAAGGCAGTGCCCAGGGGGGGTCTCGTAAGGACCACACGGCTTGCTTTCATTCATGGCTTGGCCAGTGGGGGTTTTTGTTTTTGTTTTTGTTTTTGGCTTTTGTTTTTCATTTCGACAACCAGCAGCGATTGGAAAGGCTCGGGAGATGGGCTCCCCATGGCCAGAGAAAGCCGTAACTGACCCCTTGAGGTCTCTTCCAACTCTATGATTCTATGACCAACTTCCCAGACAATGGAAGGCTTGCGACTGCGAGCCACGTCATGTGTGAAAGGGACCTGAGAACTTCACCCAGATGGGGAAAGGGAGGGAGGGGAGCCATCCACAGCCGGGTGAGCCCCCCCCTCCTCAGGTTGAGACATTCCTGACCAAAAGCATCTCACCGCCCCCGGGGATACAAAGTGAGGCTTCAACAGGGTCAAATCCAGTCAGGAGATTTTGCGTCAAGCAGGAGGCCCCTCCACCTGAGACCGTATTTCAACGGCTGGGACCGCCCTGGTTTAACGTGGGCTGGCACTGCCAGTCTTTCTGCCATGGAGAGGCAGCCCCCCCCCCCGGGAGGCTTAAGTCCCCCAGAGCACTGAAAAAGCCCCCTCAAAGAATGACCTCTCTCTCTCTCTCTTGGGCCGACACCAGCCACCCCCCCCCCAAGCACAAGCCTGGGTCATGGTGCTCCGTGGTGCTGGAGGTGCCCCATGTGTGGGGTCCCTGAGGGTCACCCTGTGTCCCAAACATGAGGGGCTTGTCCTACACTGGGTGTGTGATAAAGTGGGGGTCAGGAACTCAATGGGGAAAGGAGGGGGGCTGCCCCTTGCGCTTGTCTCTGGCAGAGGAAACCCAGGGAGGAGCGCAGGACGTTCGCCCATCTGGAAGAGGTGCAGGAGGAGAGCTGCAATCAGACCCTGGTTACCCATCACAGTTTTCTTTTTTTTGGGGGGGGGGTGGACACCCGACCAGAGAGGGAACCCTCTTAAAGCTATTGCATTTCTCCAACCTGCCTTGACCTGGATTAAGACGCCTCCCTGAAGGACACCCGAGGGAAGTCACTGTGGGGGGGGGATCTGATGTCCACCTCCCTCACGGGGCGTCCCACCAGAAAGAAAGAAAGAAAGAAAGAAAGAAAGAAAGAAAGAAAGAAAGAAAGAAAGAAAGAAAGAAAGAAAGAAAGAAAGAAAGAAAGAAAGAAAGCCCACCCCATAGGCCGGCCCTTTCCCTCAACGCACCTGAAGGCACTCGACATCTCTCCCGATCAAGACGGTGTGGCCTAAAGGATGAAGACCCACCACTGGACCCTCCTCCCCAAAGCCTGCTCCCCCCGGTCACCCCTTCTCTGCTCAAAAGCTTTCTGGGGTCGGCCCCCCCCCCCCCGGATGCCACCACTGCAGCCTGAGTCCCGCTGATCCACCGAGGCCCAGGAGCCTTGAAAAGAGTCTACAGACCACCAAGGGGTCTCTCTCTCTCTCTGTGTGTGTGTGTGTATGTGTGTGTGTGTGTGTGTTTGTGTTGTTTTAAATATATCCTGAATGGCTCCAGAGAAAATCCCCCCGGGAGCCGTCCACGGACTGCATAATGTCACTAGAACGGACGCCTACAAAATTCTAAAGCTATTTCTCAGGCAGTTTATAATGAGCCCCCCCAATTCCCTCCCCTACCCCAATGCGGCTGCCCCCCACCCCAACCTCATTCCCCCCCAAACGCTGCCTCGGACACCACCCGTAGTTATGTCACCCAAGTGTCCAGGCGCATGCGCTTGACCGAGGGGTCCTCTCCCTCCGCGGCCGGTCTCATCCCGCCGAGCGAGGTGGCGTAGTCGGCCCGGGAGGGGTCCTCCCGCTCGCCGCTCCCCTCGTACGAGCTGGCGTTGCTGCTGAGGCTGTCGACGGGCGAACGTCCGGTGGGCTCGTGCCGGGGGGCCTGGGGGAAGGTGGAGGAGAGCGGGGTGGCCGTGTTGCGCTCCCGGTTGGGGGACACCGGCTCCGACTTGATGCTGATGTTGGGGTTGGTGTTGACGGTCAAGGTCGTGGCGTGCGAGAGGTGGCTCCCCTGTCTGGGAAGAGAAAGGGGGCGGGGACACACCTTGGCTTGGTCTCGACTCACCCAAGTAGCTCTTTGCGATACGGTCTCTACGGACTCTTCCGTTTCCAGCAGACCTTAAAACACCTCAACAATCAGGTCCCATCACGTGGGAATCCTTGCTTTGAGTGGGGTGCGTTTCCAGGGAGTGAACGCTCCTCATGCCCTTCTCCTCAGGACGGCCCTGGGACCACCCAGTCTGGCTCTTCTGGGGTGCAGAGCAGGGGGGCTGAACTCCCAACCTCTCTGGCCCCACAGCCGGGCATCTCAGTGGCTGAGCTAACGGCTGTGCCAGTTCCAATGCCGGGCAACCCTTTCTTCACACGTGCCTCAGTGTGATGGCCTGGAGGGACAGCTAGGCTTAGAGGCCCGTCTGGTCCTGCCCCGGTGCCAGCCGGGAGGGTCCGTTCTGAGTAGGGAGCGAGGCCAAGGCCTAGCCTCAAAGCCTCCCAGTCGGAGGCCTTTCTCCCAGCCAAGAGGCATTCAGGGGTCCGTAGTAAGGTCTCTGACACAACTCCCAGCATGGAGAGAGTTATGGAGTTTGTAGGCCAAAAAATGAGCCCCTCCCCACTGTGCGTCTGCCAACAGGCCACTGCGCTTCCATGCAGGCTGAGGAAGGAGCTCTCGGCCCTTTGCTTTCCCTCCTGGTCTGCTTTCCAACGTTTTTATCCTGTAATGCCCTCGTGTTTCAACATTAGGGGCCACCCCCCCCTCATTTGAATCTCTGCGGGACCTGCAACCTGAGCCTGGGCGAGCGAGAAGACGGCGCAGGGGCTTTGCTCGTGAGGCTTTTTTCTGTGTGCCCAGCTCAATACGCCCACCACGGCTGCTGCACCCTCGGTCAGGGAAACCCTTCTCGCAACCTCAGCGCCCGCTTTGCAAGACAGTCCCCAGCTCCCGTTCCGAGTCAGAGGACCACGTCTCGCTTCCACGCTTCAAAGGCAAACACTCAACCGGGTTGTGTATTTGCGCACAGACTGTTAGCATTAGCCCGTGACCTATTAGCCAGCCTGCGGATGCTACAGGTCCCTCGCCATGTCCAGGACACTTACATTAAGTTACTTAGTGATACAGGAACTAAATGTTGCTGTTGCTGTTGTTGTTGTTGCTGCTGCTGCTGCTGTTGTTGTTGTTGATGTTGCTGCTGCTGCTGCTGCTGTTGGTGGTGTTGTTGCCAAGCCGTGATGTTTCCCAGAGAGAGCGCGCTGGGGGAGCTGAACGCTGGCAGGGAGGAGAGATCTGCGCTCGTCAGCTGGTACTCTGCAAGGGGGACAAAAGAAAAGAAAAAAACACAGCGGGTTCAACATCCTGTAGCCAACGCCGACCGGTGCTCTGTGGCCCTCGCGTCTCCTGCCCTGGTGGCTCGGGAGGGGGGGGAGCACAGGGCCAACACTTCAAAGACTTGCCTACCCCAGACCAGGCCGGGTGGTGCTGGAGAGGCTGGCGGCTGTCCCTTTGGACAGGAGGCCCAGCCGGCTGCACAGGAGCCCGCTGGCCGCTAGATGGGAGCCTCGCCTAGCGCTCGGGCCGCTAGAGAGAGTTGGGGGGGGGGCAGGAGCTGGCTGCCCTCCATTGGAGCAGGAAGGCCACCGGTCACGTGGGCGGCTCAGGCTGGGTGATCTACCGCTTAACAGACTGCATCCCCTCCAGGCAGCGGAGGGAAGCAGGCCGTGCTGGCAGGCGAAGCAGGGCATCATCATCACACGTAGGCATCATCACGCGCAGGCTGACGCAAGAAAAGAGCCGCCTGGTCCTTCTACCCTCGCCTGTCGCATCCAGCATGGGGTGGGAGGGAGAGAAGAGGGGGGGAGATAGATAGAGAGAGAGAGAGAGACAGAGAGAGAGAGACGAAGGCGGAGGCTCTGCAGCCGGCCAGGAGCTGGCCACCGGGGCCGGATGGATCCCCTGGGCAGCACCGGGACGGAGAGCCTGAGCGCTGACCTTCCCCACCTCCACCTCCTCAAAGCAAAACCAGCCCTTGTTACAAGTTCCCTTTCCTTTTTAAAACAAGGACGCGACCGAGTTACATTTTCAACACATTTCAAACACCAGCGGCAATTACGTCGCCAGAATGATGCAACAAGAAACACCCTCACTAATAGCTGTGCTTGCTGGGACCTTTGCCTGTTAATTTAAAAGGACATTTTCAGGACTTTTTTGAGGGGGGCTTTTTTTCAAGCTTCTCTCTTATCTGAGGCAAGAGAGAACAGATTGTGTGAAGCTGAGAAAAAGGAGAGTTTAGAGGGCCACAGAAAGAATACACACACACATGTGCGCGCACACACACGGCCATCAAGCCACCACCAGCACAAGGTGACCCCATGAACGAGCCACACTGAAAACGTGCTCTCCTCTGTGCTCAGCGCTTGCAAACTCAATGCCATGGCTTCCGTAGGGACTGCGTCCATCTCATGTCCCATCTTCCTCTTTCCCCGCTGCCACCTAACTTTCCCAGCAGGAGGGCCTTCCACAGAGATGACCCTGCCTGCTCCAGAGGTGTCCAAATTAGGATAGCCTCCGTTTCAACATTTTGGCTTCCAGAGAGAGTCCAGGCGGTATTTGGTCTGGGACCCGCCCTTGCTTCTATCTGTCTGTCCTGGCTATTCACAAAACTCTCCTCCTGCACTTTTCAAACTAATCAGGTGGAAAATGGACCCTAGAGAGTTTTAACACTTTTTTCATCTTAAAATCCAGCTGCCCACGATTCTGCCCGGGAGACTCTCTGGATCTCCCAGTTTGGAGAAGGACTTTGGATTCTTCTCTGGAGGCCCTAGCTTGGAGTTGCGCATCTCTATCACAACCTCAAATTCTCAGACTTTGCAGGGAGGTTCACATGCCGGCCAAGCCTCCCCAACCTGGTCTCCCCCGTGGCATGGAGACACCTTCTGATAAAAAGTGTGAGTGTTACAAGCACTGTGCAAGCACGAACGGCCTCATCCATGCCTGGATCAACTTCCCTCCGCACCAAACCACACGCCCCTTCTGCTCTAGGGTGACATGGAGGGCCTGTGCCACCCCCACACAAGGGGGGCGGGAGAGAGAGGCAGCCACCCCACGCAAGGTGAATGTCAACGCCCAAAGTTTCCAGATTCCACCCTGAAATCAAAAAGGAGATTTCTTGCAGCGAAAACCCCCAGCCCAGGTACACCGGGACTGAAACTCCTACGGCCAAGAGAGAGAGAGAGAGAGAGAGAGAACAAACTGCCTCTCTCCTCTGCAGTCACATTCCAACAGAAAAATACACATATATCATAATTAAATATTTGAAACACAGGAGAGGTCCCCTCCTGAGAAGCCACCAGGCTCAGGGCGAGTTTCTCTCCAGGCGGTTCTGCTGGATTGCTTCTCAGGGTTTGATGCACACACAAAACAGTCTCCATTTCTGGTGCAAGCCCCCCCCCCCTTTTGCCGGCTCCCTGGTTGGGCCTCCCCACCCAGACCTTCCCATTCCTGCTCTGGGTGTCTGCGGTTTCTGCAAGCCTCCTTCAGCTGTCAAAACCTCCGAGAAGCAAAAAAGGAGGCGATGGGAGCGGCTGCCAAGACCTTGGGTGGGAAATGCAGAGGAAATGCAGACGGCTGGGCTGGGGGCTGGGGGTGGGATTCCCCATCACCTTCTCTTCCCCATCCGGGATGCCAGGAGGGGCACCACCAAAGACCGCCTGGGGCACTTTCCCCGAGGAGGGCAACAGGCACGCACCAGGGTTTGCGAGGGGAGACTCAAATGCTTCGTCTTTGGGCACAACAGAAAAGTCAAGCTCCTAGCCCTTAAGGAGTTTCGTATGAAAGATAAACGGGGTATAAATACAATAATAAAATAAATAAATAAATAAATGACGGGAAACCTCAAATATGCACGGCACGGTTGCCAACCTCCTGGAAGCTGGAAAAACAGCCACGCACAACGTTTGCTCGTTGCAGGCTGAGGGTTCAGGCCACGGTTGGCACACCATGGACAGCCCATTTGGCCCACGGCAACACTACCACACCCCTCATCCCCAGCCAGCAGAAGGGGGCAAGGAGTTCGGAAGGGGGAATCTGTTTGAAAGGCTCCAACACTGCAAAACGGGAGCAGTGGCGGAGGTTGAACAATGTATGTCTCTCGATGCGCCCGAGTGTTCCTGGGCCGGCAGGGGAAGGACCCAACGACGCCTCTCACCCAGTCGGGTGCTTGGCCCCCACACCTTGTCCCTCTCCTGCCTCCACCTGTTCCTTCCCACCTGTTTGCTGTCCTTCCCGGAGGGACTGGGGAGTCCCTTGTCCCCTGAGGCAGCAAAAGCTTCCCTCGTGGCTCCTTCAAGCCCTGCCAGAGTCACCCGGCAGAAGCTTCTGCAGGCCCCAGGCCACGGCATCTGTGGCAGTCCGTGGACAATTAGGCCAGGGTGGCTTAAAGGCCCTGTGGCTGCTTCCCTGGCCACCTTCAGGGACCTAACCCTGCCACCAAAAATCCGCCCCTACTTCACCTCCCCGAACATTGCCAAAGGAGGCCCCGGCAGCCTCTAGGCAGGATGACTCACCCTTTAAGGAATCCACGGCTCCACTTCCACACCATCTCTCTGACACACACAGGCAACCCTCCTCTCCCCCCCCCCCCAAAAAAAAGAATCCTATAAACCAATTTCTAGCTACTGTGGGGCTCAAAGAGGTCTGGGGAGATTTTGCTCATGTGATCTGAATTGTGTGACCTCTGGATCTGTCCCTGAAAATTCCCTCTTTTCAGCTGCATTCGTCCCTTAATTGGGGGCAGCTCCCTTTCCTCCCAAAGGAAATTAGGCAGGTGAAAACCCCAGCCAAAGAACGTCCAACAGGAAGCAAAAAACACCTTTGATTTGTTCTCGGAACTGCCTGGCATCCCTTTCCAAACAGCAGTCCTGATTCTTTTATTCTCTCTTCTTCTGCAAGCACCACGGATGGAGAAACAGCGGAAGCAAAGTTTGCACGGGAGAGACATCGACGCCCCCTCCTGCACCACCACCTCACCTGTGTTGTAAGCCGTGGGCATCGCCGAGAAGGGCAGCCCCTGCGTCAGGAGGCTCGGGGTGGCCACCGAGACCACCGGCGTGGTGAGAGAGTGGGTTCCTTGTGAGACGACGAGGCGCTGGGTGTTCTGCAGAGAGGGAAGGAGAGAGGGGGGGGGGAAGAAGGTTGTGAGCGACAGAAACCAGGGACCAGGCCACCTCAGGGCCCCTGTGTCCCTGGTCCTCCGGGCTTCGATTGGCAGAGAAGAGCAGTGGTTCAAGGTCCTTTGCAGGCAATGCAGTTGGGCCAAAGACATTGGGGTTAGATTCCCCCCCCCCAGAGGTGGTCCACTCTGGGTTTTAGTCCAAACTACAAACCTATTTGGGCTGTATCGTTCAGCACCTTGGAAAGCTCTTGCCAAGTTTGGGCTAAAACCCAGGGGGGACTTCGCAGCAACCCTCACACACCCGCCCCCGCGGCTATGCAGCCGAGAATCTGATCTTGTCCACGACTTTAAAATGGCTTCTTCTTACCCTACAGGAAGTGGTAAGAAGGTTTTCTTTGCACCCTGGACTGTTGGTGCCAACGAGCCTTGCCATTCAAAGATCAGAGACAGCAAGGGGTGTGTGTGTCTGAGTGCTAAGGAATGCTGGGCTTTGTAGTCTGCAGAGGGACTCAGGATCCTTGGTTTGAGGGAGGGCCCCAGGCCCACTGGGCAGAAAACTCTCCATCCAGCCCAGCCCCCAGGCTGACTGATCCTAAGACTGCTGAGGATGGGGCTGCGGAAGTAGAACCATGAGAACATAAGCATCCAGGATCAAGCTCAAGTAACTGCTCAGGGGAGATACACTCACTGGGGACTCTAATTTCACAGAGGCGCTGGGTTTTAGTCCGAACTTTACAGAACCTACTCATTGTGCCAAACTCTGGGCCCTGCCTCAGCTCACTGGATGGCTCCCTTTAAAAGAGTAAAAACAGAGAAAACCCTTCCTTGCCTTTCCCATAATATCCAACCAATACAACAAGCTGCCCGCGACCTTCCTTGGTCAACACGTTACACTCCAAGAGATGCAACTGGAAGCAACACCGTGTGACAAGCAACCTGCTGGCCGCGGGGGTTTGGTTTGCACCGCCGAGCTGGGCAAGAGGGTGCTGAGGAAAAGGCAGGCCAGAGCCCTAGAGGGGCAGGGGAAAGTCTGGTGCTGGGGACCAGGCCATGCAGGGGGGAAGAGCCGGGATCCTTGTCTGGGATCAGCCTCTCTCCACCAGATCAATGCCCAACACGGTCACTGAAGCATCACAGCCAGGCCCCATCCTCGGAGCTTTCATGATCGGGAGGGAGCCGTCCCCAGGGTGCTTGTAGGTGCCCGAAGATTCCAGAAGCAAGCCTGCCCCTCGGGCCTTGCTATTTACAAAGAGCAGGGTCCCTGCCCCAGAGGAGAAAGGGCACCGACAGGCGGGCAGGCAGGCAGGGCAAGGCAAGAGAGAGAGAGGAAGAAAGGTGTGTGTGTGTTTGTGTGTGTGTGTGTGCAGGCAGCTGCCCAGTGAAGCATGCAGAGACACGGCAGGCAGAAGCAAGCACTCTTTCGGCCCAGGCAACCCTGCGTGTTAGGGAAGGGGGGAGGATTACTCCTTCCGCGAAGAGAAGGGTGCATTTCCCCTCCTTGGCCATCATCACCTCCTGGTATCGGAACAGCTCTGATGGGGAGGCGGGAGCAAGCGAACCCTCACAGAGGACTTCTGGGGGGCCGAGACTGCCAGAAGGGTCTCCCCGGGGACCTGGTGGACGACTCACGGGGAGGCTCTAAAAAGAGGCGGGGGGAGCAGCTCTCAGAGACAGGGTTTGGGGGCCACAGGAACCCTCTGAGCACCGGCCTCTTGAGATTCTCAGGCCCGCCAGGTGGACGGGGTGGGTCTACTTGAGCAGCCGCCCAGGCAGGAGGGGAACGAACGGAGGCACTGGCAGGGCACGGGTTTCCCAAAACGGACCGGTCTTCCCTGCATCCCAGGAGTGAGATTTGAGGCTGAAGGGATCCCAGCATCAGGATGCCTGGCGTTCACTCACGGATGGATGAAAGAAAAGGAAGGGGTCATCGGGAACATGACATCTCCTGGAGCCTTGGGGTCCGTTGCAGTGAAGCTAAGAATCCTGCACCCATCTTATCAGGCACAGACGGATGGAAGGGCGGCCGTAAGGCACATCCAGCCCACCCCCGGGGCAATGCAGGAATCCACGACGAGGCTTGCTTGGAGGCCCCTCGTGCTGCAGCCCTCGCCGCCTCCCCCTGTGGCCACGGGTCCTGTTGTCATACCGCTCAAACAGTTAATACGTTTTCCCCCTGATATTCAGACTCAGCCTGGATTCCTCTTAACGTGAGCCTGTTATTGTGTCTCCTGCTGCCTGGAATGATCAAGAGCAGGTCCTGCCCCCCCCCCTCTGTGGGAGAGTCCTTCAAATATCCAAAAAAGTGCTATCATATCACCACCTGGAGTCCTGTGTCCAGTTCTGTGCACCTCAGTTTAAAAAGGATGTTGACAACCTCGAGCGGGTGCAGAGGAGGGCGGCCAGGATGGTTGAGGGTCTGGAGGAAATGTCATATGAGGAACAGCTTAGGGAACTGGGAATGTTTAGCCTTTCAGAAAGGAGGCTGAGGGCGGGATATGATAGCTATGTTAAAATATTTGAAAGGATGTCACATTGAAGAGGAGACTAGTTTATTTCCCATGGCTTCAGAAACTAGAACTCGGAGCAATGGTTTCAAACTACAGGAAAAGAGGTTCCATTTGAACATTACAAAGAACTTCCTGATCGTTAGACCTGTCCGGCAGTGCAATAATCTGCCCCAAATGAGGGTGGTGGACTCTCCTTCTTGGGAGGTTTTTAAGGAGAGGCTGGATGGTCATCTGTCGGAAATACTGTGATGGGGGTTCCTGCATGGCCCTTGAGGTCTCTTCCAACTCTATGATTCTATGATCACTTGTCAATCTTTTTTCTCTCTAGGACAAACATCCCATAGGCATTTCAGTCTTCCCTTCCTAGGTTTTCAGCCCCCTGATCATCCCTTCTCTGAACTTTTTCCAGTTTGTCGGCAGAACTGCACCCGGGGCTCGGGGTAGAGACCAACCTCCCAGTGTGGAGGGCCTGACTCCCCAGTTGGAAGAAGGCAGGGGGCCTCACCCAGCTCCTGGGCCCCTGCAGGGCACCCCGGGTGGGGCGGAAAAAGACGCCTGAGGACCCTCTGCCTGGTCCAGCCCTTCTCCAGCCATCGAGAAGATGCCGGAATGCCCAGAAGATCAGCAATGGCGAGGGATTGGGGGGGGGGGGAGAGCCCTCGGCCTTGGCCCCTCCGCCTCCCAAAAAACCCACTTGTTCAAGGTGGCAAACCAAACCAAAGTGCACACACAAACACACAAACACAACACCCTTGCAAGGCACGAGACTCACCAGATCCAAGTGATCTTCCGTCTGGGAGCAGAGGGGGAAGGAAACCAAAGGGAAACGTTACGCTCACCTTCCACCGGCCCACCCCCTCCCACAGCCATGGCCACGGAGCCTCCGATTCTCCCTGGTTGGTCATTTTATTCTTCGGAGGGGTGCGTGTGTGAGCCTTGTTAGGGATTATTTGGTTCACGGACACGCTTTTTAGAACCGCCGCTGATGTATGAAGTGGTGCAGGGCCCTGGTTTGCTCCCGGGAAGGAATTCCCCAAGAAAAGGGAGATGTTCAAGTGATCCATCCCCCAAAGGCATTTCTGGAGGCCTGGACTACCTCCTCACAGCTGCCCTGGACCATGCCTTGGGGGGCCGGGGGGGGGCTAAAAGGGACACTCCAGCCACTGCCCTGGTCATGCATCAGTTCCAGACAGGGCAGCTCTCTCCGTGAGGGATTCCTGACCTCAGCTTAAGGCTGACCTGTCACACTTTAGGCAGGAATCTGGAAAAGTTCTTTCTGGACTCCAATGTCCATCATCCACCTGTGGCACATTCAGGGTTTCTTGGGGGGGGGGTGCCATTTCACCCATTCAACAATTCTGTCTTCAAAAACATGTCTCCTGGACCCACTCCTTAACCATTTTAATACCTAAACCTAATAAAAACTTAATGGACATTGGATCATATAGACCAATATCCCTATTAAATCAGGATGCTAAGATTTTTACCGCAATTCTGGCTAAAAGAATGAATAATTTTGTAGCTAAAAATATTAAAGATGATCAATGTGGTTTTATCAAGGGAAGACAAATGGCGAACATTATAAGAAGAAATTTGAATGTTCTTTATAAAATGGGAAAAAGTACTACCAAAGCAGGCATGTTATCTTTAGACCTTTTAAAAGCTTTTGATTGTGTTCAATGGTCTACATTAAAAATATTGCTAGAAAAATGGGGATTTGGGAAACATTTTTTAGGAGTAATAAATCAATTGTACTCAGAAGGTACTTCCTCAATAATAGTTAATGATGGAATGACTGAACAAATTACCCTAGGCCGGAGAACTAGACAAGGATGTCCTCTTTCTCCAGTACTCTTTTGTATTGTTATAGAACTTCTGGTAAATGCAATAAGGGATGACGAATCCATTAAAGGTATTGGGAAAGGGGGGAAACCAAAATTAGTTTATTTGCGGATGATGCCCTACTGATAATTTTAGACCCAATAGAGAAAATTCAAAGAGTAAAAATTCATCTAGAAGAATTTGGGGAAATAACTGGATTATGTGTAAATTGGCAAAAATCAGAAAGTTTATTGTTTAATTATGGAAGAGAAGATCTTAAGATAACTGAAAACTTTGGGCTGAAATGTGGTAAGAGTATTAAATATTTAGGATTAGAACTCTATAAGGAGTTTACCAAGACTAAAGGAAAAAATATTTTAAAATTAAAAGAAGAGATGAAAAATAGAATACAAAGTTATACTAAATTGAACTTATCTTGGTTTGGTAGAATAGCATTGGTAAAAATGAAGATACTGCCTAAAATCAATTTTATCTTTAGAATGTTTACCTGTTCAGTTTTTAGAAAAGGATCTTAAAAATCTCCAAGACATGATAAATAGGTACTGTAACGGTGGGAAAAAATCAAGAATAAACAAAAGTTTGTGGTATAGATCTCAAAAAGAAGGAGGATTAGGTATACCAAACCTAAGAAATTATTATATAGCTAATCAAATTAGTTGTTTGGGGGAAATTTTATTCAAACCAGAGAAGGTAATATGGTGGGAGCTGGAGTCATTGGACATAAAGGGGGATATAAATAAGTTTTTGTTTAGTGATTTTAAAAATAAGGTAGAGATTGAGAATCCCCTCCTGAATGGTTTAATGACTACATGGAGAAAATATAGAATTTTTTTATCACCGAAGGGTTCCCCATTATGTTTAGTAACAGAGTTGGAAAATTTTCCTACGAATTTGAAGCATTATTTAGGGTTATTTAAAGCTAAGAAAATAGCTAGATTAAAAGACTGGTTGGGCAAAATTAGAACAAATCAGGACATAAAAACCACTCTGCAATCTAGTGATTTAATATGGATAAACCACATCCAGTTAGAAAAATGGACAAAGGACTGGGTCAGAAGAAACAGTCAACTTAGAGAATGTATAAAGTTTGAACAGTTTTTATTATCGCTTGAATCTGACCAAGATAATATAGAGAAAGGACTAGTACGTAAAATATACAAAATAATAGGGGACTCATTGGAAGTGAAGGAGTTAGATTCTCTGAGAGAGGTCTGGAAACAAGACCTTAATGTAGAGATAAAAAAAAAGAAGACTGGGGAAAAATCTGGAACATGAGAATCCTGAGATCATTATCGGTCAGGATAAAAGAAAATTATTTTAAATTGGTTTCTAGATGGTACCTGATGCCAATTAGGTTGAATAGAATGAACGCTGAATATTCTAAAATGTGCTGGAAATGTGAGAAAAAGATAGGTACATATATGCATCTCTGGTGGGAATGTGAAATAGTTCAAAAGTTTTGGAAAATGGTTTTTTTAAGAGCTAAGTGAGATGATTCAAGTAGATATTGATTGTAATCCAGAGATAGCACTGTTATCATTGTCAACTAGTAAAGATTATGATGTTACAACAAAAGAACTAATAGCAAATCTTATGACAGCCGCTAGATTAATTATAGCAAGAAACTGGAAATCGAAACCAGATCTCAAGATGGAAGATTGGTATAACGAACTTTGGGATATAGCCATAAATGGTAAATTGTCTTGTAGTTTAAAAGTTAAATGAGGAGAAATGAAAAAAGACATTTTATGACATTTGGGAAAAATGCATAGACTTTGTATTAGTAGAAGGGAAGGGGAAAGAACCGACAAATATTTCAAGACAGTTCTGGAGAAGAGGACTTTAAGAAGAATATTAGAACAGACATTGGAGTAATAAAGAAGAACTCATGGAAGAACTGGATGGTTCCGGGGGGGGGGATGCACTAGTATTGTTATTTGCTTGTTTGTCTTTTAATTTTTATAATATATTAAAAATAAATAAATAAAAATGTCTCCTTCTCAAACGTCGCGGGCGGAGCCTGCGGCTTGCATAAAATGTACAAAGCCAGGAAAGTGTTTGTTTTGTTTCAGGGGCTTGTAAAAAATGGAAGAACGAAATGGTGGTGTTTTTTTGGCCTCTTGATTCCTCCCTGGGCTCACTGGCTTTGCTCCTCAAAGGGAAGAGACCCAGGTTGCCACCGAGATGTTTTCGCACACAGGGCAAATGTGGGGAACTGTATTGGTTTGTATGTGGCTTATTTATTTATTTTTATATTTGTATTCCGCACTGATTTCCCAGAAGGGAACTCTGGGCAGTTCTTTTGGTTCTCAAAAGACAACTCTTAAGAACTCCTCCTTGTCTCGCTCTCGCACTGAAGGCAAGGAATCTCCCGGGGCTTGGAAGTGCCTCCTGGTCAAGACAGCCGATGCTCAAGAGGAAGGCTGGCTGGTGCTGCTCCTCCTTCCAGCCTTGGCTCTGCCCGCTCCCCCAACCCCCCACCGGGCGGGGGGGGGGGAGGCTCAGTGGTGGACCAAAACCACCTTGGGGAAACCAAGCTCTCTGTCTGTCTGTCGGTCTGTCTGTCTGTCTCTCCTGGGGCCCTTTCCTCCTGAGGCAGGACTCACCAAGTGGTGCATCAGGCCCTTCCCGCTCTGGGAAGTGATGACGCGCAGGTCGGGCTTGCTCCGGTTGGCCCCCAACTGGGCACCGTGGGAGGGCGGGGGAGGCGACTTGGCCGGAAGGACCTTGGCCAGGCTGTTCCCGTTGGAGACCGGCGGCGGGAGGAGGCCCGGAGAAGCTCTGGCGCTGACGTAGCCGTTCCCTGCAGGAAGGAAGGGAGGAAGGAAGGGAGGAAGGAGAGGGTAATAAGGAAAAAGAAGGAAGACAGTAAGAAAGAAAAGGAAAGAAAGGAAGGAACTTATTTTACCCCTCTCTGTGGCTTCCTTCATGCACATTTTAGGACAAAAGGGCCATGGTGGCCTTATTAACACTGAGATTGGGAAATCACAGAGGGATTTACATATCTATCTTTACATAGCTATCTTTAAGCATTTTTAAACATTGTTCAATTAAATAAAACACTTGTTTCTGTATGGCTTTTCTCGCAAGTCACAATGCATCTCAGGAGTCCCTCGGGATCCACTCATCTAAAAAGAAAAGGCCACCGGCCTCTTCAAAACAAATTCTCAGGCACGTTTCTTGTTTGCCCCCCGGCCAAATCTTAGGGAGATTCCTTTTGAGTCGGACGTGGAGGGCTAGGATTCCCCCAGCTGTGGGGCTAGCCGAGAAGAGCCTCCCAACAGAAAAGTAACTTCTCCACAAAAGCAGGTGAATTTTGGATTGCCCTCTCAGGCAGCCGGCCGGCCACGGCTTCCCTCTGCACAGTCTCTCCTGAGGGCCCCCGAAATGTGGAAGAAAACAGGTCAGCCGAGGGCCCTTCCCTGGTCACGGGACGGAGCGGAAGACCAGCACGGGAGTGCAGCTGGAAATGGCTGGGGATTCTGGGCCGTGTAGTGCCGTAAGGGCAAGGCCTGGCCTAGCTCCACAGCTCCTTTGCTGGCTAACTGGCCCCGAGAGGCCACCAGGGGCCGGGTGGCACAGAGGCCCGGGAAGGCTCCCTGGCCTTTTGCTGGCAAAGCCAAGCCTCTCGGGGGCTCTCTCTCTCTCTCTCCCCCCCCCGCCCGGGGGAGTCCCCCTCCACCTGCCGCCTCCCCTGCTCCTGTTTCCTGGCACGAGGGGAATGCGCGGGTGACGTCAAGGCTGACATTCAGGGTCTCGGCCAAGAGCCTGGCCGGAACAGCCACAGGCGACAGCTGACACGCAGCAGAGCAGCCGGGCTGGGGAGCGTGCGTGCGTCCCCGTGATTGACGGAGACAGCAAGAGGGCCGGGAGACCCTCCGGGTTCGGATCGCCACCCTCAGCCCCCTGCTGGGTTTCCAACAAATCGCCCTGTCCGGGAAAAGAGTCCCCCAGCCACCCACCCACGCCCATTCTCCTCCTCCTCCTCCTCCTCCTCCCTCCTTCCTCATTGCAGGGTATTTTCATGACGGCTGCAACTTCCATGGCACCCTTGGGCATCGGGCAGGGAGGACCCGTGCAAGGGAAGCCAGGAAAGGAGCCAGTGGGGGCCCCTTCATGGACTCTACCTACCTGCCCACTTTTTTCTGGGGCTGCTCTGGAAGAAACCCCAACCCATTCAAGTGTCTGCAGATTTTCAAAGATCTAGGCATCCTCAAGATGCCACAGGGCTCTTTGTCAGGTCGGCCGCAACGCTTGTCCCAGGCTAGGGGGAAGCCGGACCACCTGGAAACCTGTCCTCGGCACCGAGACGGAGGGCCCCCGAGCCGCCCCTGTCCTGGCGTCCGCTCGCTTGCTGTGGAGGTCACGGTGTCTCCCCGGCTGGCTGGCCGGATCCCTCCCTGCCCTCGGCCAGGCGGTAATTAAAACCAACAACATATCATTTCAGGGGAGGAGGGAAAAAAAGAAAGGGATCCCGGCGACGTTTCTGAAGCCACCCGGAGGGGGACGGCATGTCATTTTTACAAGCCTTTGAAAAGACAAGGGCTGGTTTGGAAACTGGCAAGGTCGGGGCTGTGTTTCCTAAGGGGCGGACCAGCCTCTAATTAAAACGGGTGCGGAAAAACCCGCTCACCAGGAACCCCTGCCAGGTGGGCCCTCCAGTGTCGGTTTCAACACCGCCCCACCTCCCTCGAAGGGCCGGTTTTTGAAGGAGCTGATCAGGTCAGCCTGGGAGATTTAAAAAAAAAAGAGTTTGGGGTGTTTTTCTTTTTCTTTTGGCAGGTGTTGTTTCCTTGCAAGGCAGCTGTTCCCTCTTTTCCAACATGCACCCTCCTGTTTGCCAAACAGGAAGTCTGCATGTTGGTCCAGAGTTTTAAAACTAGGAAGGGACACCCCACCACCACCACCACCACCACCACCACCACCCATAAAAACAGTCACCTGGAAACCCAGAATATATATTCTTGCTTGTTTTCCTCCATTTGCCAGGACGGAACCCCACTCTTTTCGGCAAGTGGTCTGAGGTATAACAGTACAAGTCTTTGCAAGATGGAACCTGGGACTGATTCTGTGTTACTCTTCAAGAAATACTGCCTGCCAAACTGGATGAATCTCATCAGGACAATTAACGGGTTAATTGACCCAATTTGCAGACATCTGCGTGTGTCACAAAAGAGGTTAAAAAAAAAGAGCACCTTCACTTTCTGAGTTTTGGCGCGCGCGCACACACGCACACACACACACACACACACACACACACACACACACACACAGAGAGAGAGAGAGAGAGAGAGAGAGATGTGATCCCTCTAACTCCCCAGTGCCAGTTTTAAACAAACAGGAATAACCCCCTGTCATTTAATGAGCTGCCGTTGTTTTGAATCAGCCGTCTGGGTCTGATGAGCCTAATGCTGTTTGTGAAACTCTGGGTGCTGTGTTCCAGAATGAAACTACTGTACTTTATTATCTTGTGGCAGGGAGTTCCACAGTCAAGCACTGCCACCAGGGAACAAAGTCTTTCTTTTCCGTGCTCAAGGTCAGGTTAAAAACTAAGCTAAGCTAAACTAAACTAAATCTCCGACCTAAGGACAACCAGGCCCATAACAATCCCAACCCTTTCAAAGCCCCACCCCCCACCCCGGGGTGTCCGGAATGACCCATTTTGGGCGCCAGGCCTTACTCACCAACCGGGCTTGGACAGCCTCCGTTTGAGTTGTTGAGGTCACCTCCCAGAAGTGCCCCTGAGAGAAAGGAAGAGGGGCACAAGGGTTAGAGGCCACCTGGGCCGCTGCTGGGCAACAATTCCACCTAAGAGAGCAAGCTTCTGGATTCCCCAGCCAGAACGCTTCATCAGGCCAGCTTTTTAAAAAACTATTTTATTCTATTATTATTAATATTAACAAAATAAAATAATAATGCTCTTGTGAATAATAAATGTTCTTGTTGGGAGTTTTGGGAGATTTGCAAAGCGTTGTTTCTGTTGGTCTAAGGACCAGAACCATCAACCGGCCGACTGGCCAACCGGTGGATTTTTAGATTTTGGCTTGTGCTTCCTCCATGGCCATGCCAGTGCCTGGGCTGTGTCTGTTTTTCCAGGCAGTGATGAGTTGCCACCGTGCGGCTGGAAACCCTCCGCAAGGAAATTGCCAGGACTGGTTCCTGTGCCAAAAGAGAAGCCGTAGGGAAAACCACCCCCCGCCCCCCAAGGCACCTGCTTCTGGAACCCGGCTGGGGAAACCTTTTAGAATAAGATGACGCATTGTGATCCAAGACCAAGAGCGACGGGTCACCACATTATAGCACAGCGCCTGTTGTCTGGACATGAAAATGCCTTCCTCAAAAATCAGAAGAACTGAATAAAATGGAACCCCCTGGTTCCACTGTTTCAGAACAAGAGAGGTCGCAAAGGCTGGTCTGAGAGAGCAATGGAAGTATCGTGCTAAAGACCACAACCAACCCCAAACACCACGTTTAGGGTCTGTCTGCTCCCGGCGAGACGTTTCCAGGGGCGTTCACTGCCGACATTCATGACAACCACCAAGAATCCGGTGACGCTTTGCAGGTGATCCCATTGCTGTTGGGGAACAGCTGTTGTGGGGCAGGAGGGACCTTCTCCAGATGAGGAGAAAAAAGGCAGCCGGAGGAGGGACGGCTGGCCCTTTAAAGTTGTCGGCCAACAAGCCCGAGTGGTGTGAATAAGGGTGCGAAGGGAGGCCGGGACTGTTCAAATGCAGATATGTGGCAGGTGGCTTGTGCCAGAGAGCAGGTCCATGCCGTGAGTGACACGAGGACACTTCCTCACCCACCTTGGAAGCTACAACCTGACCTGTCCATCTGCCCGGGCGGCAAAGCCATCATTTCTCTCTCCGCACCTATTTAAGAAACCCAAGTTGCTCCTCAGAGGAGGCCCAGGGAAATCATCCTAACTAAAAGGAGCACCCTCTTTCTTCCTTTGCCTGCTTCCGAACAAGCCTGGACCTCCATCGGGACTTCCAGCTCCTCTCTCTCTCTCTCTCTCTCTTGGAGTCACGAGGATCTCTAGGTGGGAGCGCCCTGGGGCAGAGACTCAGCCTGACCGGGAAGCTGCCCTGCTGCCAGGCCGGTTGGCCCCCCAAGTAAACAAAGGAAGCAAACAAGGTTCCTTCCAGGGCGGTGGGCTCGCAAGGCGGGTAGGAGCATAACAGGGGAAGCTTGGCCGTCTGGAGGGAGAAGCCCGCAGATCACACAAAAAACACCTCTCGGAGCGTTTTGGCTCCCTTTGGGGCTGAAAGTTTGTCTTTGCCAAATAATAATGTCTTAAATAATATTGAGTGCTTGTCTGTCTCGGAGGAGCTTGACAATGAACCAACACTAAACGAACTAAATGTAGCTCTGGATTCATTTGCCTCTGGCAAGGCACCTGGGAAAGATAACATCCCTGCTGAAGTTCTGAAGTGCTGCAAAGAGATCATTGCCACTGAACTGTACGAAATCCTCTGCCTTTGCTGGAGGGAAGGGGGAGTACCACAGGATATGAAGGACGCTAATATTGTTACGCTTTATAAGAACAAAGGTGACAGGAGCGACTGTAACAACTATCGTGGTATCTCTCTTCTTAGTGTTGTCGAGAAGCTGTTTGCACGTGTTAAACTGAAGAGGCTCCAGATACTTGCAGAGAGAGTCTACCCAGAATCAAAGTGTGGCTTTCGAACCAACAGGTCCACTACTGATATGGTATTTTCCCTCAGGCAGTTGCAGGAGAAATGCAGGGAACAAGGACAGCCACTTTTTGTAGCCTTCATAGATCTCACAAAGGCATTTGATATGGTTAGTAGGGACGGACTCTTTAAAATACTCCTCCGGGTTGGATGCCCACCCAAGCTCCTTAACACCACTAGGTCTTTTCATGAGGATATGAAGGGCAATGTAGTTTTCGATGGCCTGGTGTCAGATCCCTTCAACATCCGAAGCGGAGTGAAGCAGGGCTGTGTCCTTGCGCCAACCTTGTTTGGGATGTTATTTGCTACCATGCTGAAGTATGCTTTTGGAACTTCAACAGAGGGTATCTATCTCCGGACCAGATCAGATGGAAAACTCTTCAACCTCTCTAGACTGAGAGCAAAGTCTAAGGTACAGGTGAAGTGTTTGCAGGATCTCCTCTTCGCTGATGATGCCGCCATTACTGCTCACTCTGCTGAAGATCTCCAACAACTCATGTACCATTTTAGTAAAGCTTGCAAAGATTTTGGGCTAGAAATCAGCCTGAAAAAAACACAAATAATGGGCCAGAATGTGGACTCTCCTCCTCACATTACAATTTCTGCAAAAGAACTGGAAGTTGTCCATGACTTTGTGTATCTTGGCTCAACTATCTCAGATACACTCTCACTAGAGTCTGAGCTGAATAAACGTATAGGTAAAGCAGCAACTATGTTTTCCAGACTAACAAAGAGAGTATGGCTCAATAAGAAGCTGACAGAACATACAAAGATACAGGTCTATAAAGCTTGCGTACTGAGCACACTTTTGTATTGCAGCGAGTCTTGGACCATCCATGCTCAACAGGAAAGAAAGCTTAATATCTTCCATATGCGCTGTCTTAGGCAAATATTCAACATTACCTGGCACGACAAAGTTCCAAACAGCATAGTCCTGAATCGAGCTGGAATCCCTAGCATGTACACCTTATTGAAACAGCGATGCCTACGCTGGCTTGGACACGTTGTGAGAATGGATGACGGTCGGATCCCAAAAGATCTTCTATATGGAGAACTAATGAAGGGAAAGCACCCCAGAGGGAGACCACAGCTGCGGTATAAGGATATCTGTAAGAGGGACCTGAAGGCCTTGGGAATGGACCTCAACAGCTGTGAAACCCTGACCTCCGATCGCACTGTCTGGAGGCAAGAGATACAGCATGGTCTACATAAATTTGAAGAGGCATTTGTCCAACAGGCAGAGGAAAAGAGGCAGGCACGGAAAGAACGAAACTCGAGGACCAGGCAGGAAACAGAACACATCTGCCCCCAGTGCGGTAGAGACTGCCATTTCCGAATTGGTCTATTTAGTCACACTAGGTGCTGTTTTTAGGATCTCTACTCCAGGCATGATACCATAGTCTTTCGAGACTGAAGGATGCCAATGATGATGATGAATGATGATGAAAGTTTGTCTTTGCCAAAGAGAACAGGTCTCTGTCCCCAAGGGGCTTACAATCCACACCGAGGAAAGCAGCAGAGAAGTCTGACGAAGCAGCGGCTGGAGTCCAATGTTTATGCCTTTCCATGGGATTCCTGCAACGGACGGACCTCAGCACGACAGGATCAAGAATTCCTAGTTTTACGCAGTTCCTTAGACATCTTAAGCACCACAAAGCGGTGGGAAAGGAGAGTCAAAACGCAATAACAAAGCAACACAAGCTCTCTTGAGCTGGGGACCCTCTCCTTTGTTTGCTTGTTAGCGACAAAATCGACCAAAGGTCTGGTGTCACCTTGAAGACTAACCAACTCGATTAGTCTTTGGGGTAACACAGGACTCTTTGTCTTTTTTTTTTTGGTCTTGTTTCATTCTTGGAAAAAACAATGGCAGGCTCCCTGCCCCCCCCCCCCGGTTTCTCCACGGGTGCCATTTTGGGAAGGATTTGTGTGTGTGTGTGTTTCCTACCTGCACTGGCCGGCCGTTGTGGGAGACCCGGGGAGACCGTGTTGCGCTGCAGGGCCGGCTGCTGAGGCGAGAGGAGCCGTGGGTCGGCCAGGGAGGAGGTGAGCAGCGACTGGGTCACCAAGGAGCCCCCCGGGCTGCTGAACTGCAAGGTGGTCTGGTTGGTCACGGGCACCGTCACCGGCATGGCAAAATTGGGGGCTGGAACGGCAGACTGAGAGAGAGAGAGAGAAAGAGAAAGAGAGATTATACACACACACACACACACACACACACACACCCCACACTGAGGAGCCCGGCATGAGAGAGAGAGAGAGCAGGCCTGGTAGGTTTGCCAAGCACCACAGGAAGCCACAGGCGGCTGCGTTTCCATTTGCACATGCATCACGCTGCCTAGATGCCCTGTTAAGCACATCCGATCTCGCCTGATTTCGGAAGCTAAGCAGGGTCGGCCCTGGTGAGTACTTGGATGGGAGACCACCAGGGAATACCAGGTGCTGTAGGCACCTGGAGGAGGAACTGGCAAGCCACTCCAGTACTACTCCTGCCAAGAAAACTCCATGGACATGGGGTCACAAAGAGTCGGTCACAACTGTAATGACACAACACACACATGCATGAGTAGGGGGTGCAATTTGTGGGGTGCATCATTTTCCTTCCTTCTCTGAGTCTCTCCCCCCCC